>NKCJ01000215.1:0-64412 GCA_003947015.1 Fusarium sp. AF-6
CGCGAAGATGGTGAAAGAGAGATGGCAAAATAACAGAGAGATAAAAGTTGATTAACTTGTTTGAAACAGTTCGAACAGGTTGAGTAGGCCATCGGGAAAATTTATTAACCAAAAGCGGAACTCTGGCATTTTCGGAACAGTGGAAAGACAGTGTAAAACCACACAAGGAGCCAAAAACTCCGGGACACGAACCAACGTTCGACCAAAACGTCCCCCCCCCCCCCACAACTCTAGAAGAATCTAAACCGCGATAAGCCCGACCCGGAAGGGTCGCCTCGAAAAGTGTGGCTACCCACAGACCTTCGAATCGTCCCGAGAAATGTTATCGCCACAAAACACCATTTCCGGGTATTTGTCACTTCGGTTAGAATCCCAGGTCCTTGGGATCTTTTTTTCGCATCTGATGATTAATCGGGTGAGTGGCGTCCACGAGGTAAGGATGTGGGGAGTCTGGAACTGCCGAATTGGCGGTATCGTTGGAAAGCCTTGACAAGGTGCTAGTTACTATGGATGTGGGTTTGCAGTAGATTAAGTTTTGAAAAAGGAGAGAGAACGGATATTTGCCAAGCTGCTACGGAGTATTTATGAGTAAAAGAAAATTCAGGCCAAGACTAGAGAAACTTTCCCTTCTACTTCAGGTAAGCAATAACAACCAAAATATCCATTCTTGGGCATTTGATATCTTATTCTTCCTCCCAAAGCGTAGCGCCATCAACAAAGCACTCGAACCCCATAGACCATTCCCAAGGTCTCGTGTTCCTGCATGTGACGTCCAAACACCCCCAGCCCGCTCCGCTCACGGACCTCTATAAAATGAACCGGACCGGGCTGTCAATTATTGTGACATGGCCTAGCTAGTGCGGGGAGCGCTCCCCGGTGTGGAATGGTGGCCCCCCCGGCTTGGCTGAAAAGGTAGGTTGACGTGGGCTTTTTCTCAGCCTCCCCAATTGTTTTGTTGGGCGATGCTACCGCCTAGAACCAATGGATTGCTTTGGTCTACGCCAGGTGCCGTCTTTGAGGGAATTTGACGAGGGTTCGACTCTTTGACCTCCTCTTCGTTTGATCGGCTAACGATAGCTCGTATATACTAATGCAAACATCACCTCATCCGAGACCCCTAGACGAATAGATAGGGGAAATGATGAATCGTATATGAAACTCGGCAGAGAGAGATTCCACAGCTTGATCAACGGCCGCAATCTCTTTGTGTTGCGCCCGGGAGAGCTTTGTCCTCCTTCCGAGCGCTCGGGGCGCGATGCAACTCTCAGCCACAAGCTGGGCACACTTTGTCTAGAATGGTATAGCTCGAGTCAGCCAGTGTCAGAGTTTGGCGCTATCATTGTGACCTCCCGCAACTCAATGCCCCCCCTCTTGTCTAGAATTGGCAATCTTGTCGGCGATTGAGAGGTCGGTTGGGGGGCAACAGGATTTCAGGGAGGTATGTACTCCATATATATATATATAAGTATCGCCGGTGGAGCTGCTTGTCTCGTTCAAAGATCTGACACCAATTTGACTTCCCTTTCTTTTTATAATTCTCTCGCTTTCGAATACTCAATCAATCCGTCGTCAATCATGTCTGTTAGCGACGTTGATAAGCAGCTCTGGCTGGCTTACTGCAAGGTGGTTCAGAACGCCGTCGGTGGTCTCCCTGGACACAAGCCAGCCTTGTTCTTCACCAAGCAAGCCCAGAAGGCCCCGGTCGCATCGCAGACGATCGACCCTGCGTATACCAACTTTGGCATCAATGCCATTATTAACAATATCCTGCAAACGAATGACTTGTTCTTTGACCCTTCGCATCACAAGACATATGTCCATTGTTTGCTAGAGTAAGTAACACTCTCTAGAAGTAGCTGTGGATGAATGAAGCTTATGCGATATACTTAGGTATATTTTATCAGTCAAAGTTGTAGGTTGATCAATTAGCACAAACGTAGTCCTCTTCTCACAGACCATAGGGCGATGATAACCCAGCCATGCAAGCCAGGATAGAAATGGCGGGCAAAGACTTCACCACCGCCCTCGACAAGGCTCTCGCCGAGCGCGACCGATCTCTAGACGATTTCGAACAGCAGGAAGGCTATGGCATGACGGGCGAGATGGACTTTTCCCAGTGGTGGCCATCCAACGCCCCTGCATATGCAGCTGCTAAGCAGGAGGTCGAGACCGCTGCAGCCGCCTATCAAGCTGCCCTTAGCCAGATCGGCGGGCCTGTAGCTAGTATGCTAGCTAAGGACTTTAACCAAATTGTCCAGGCTTTGATCGGGGGTAATTCAGTCCCAGGGTAAGCTTTTTCCACCTCTTGCATCTCCCATCTCACGCTCACGAACGATGCAGCATCACCATGCCAGCCTGCCACGCTTCCCCCGACATAGTTCGAGGTCTTCTTAACAAAGATCGCACACCGCACGCTATCACATACGTACCCGAGTTCAACTCGTACAACTACACATACCAGATCGAGCACTGGCTCAATGGTGTCGGCGACGGAGATTCTTCGACGCGCATTGACGTCACGGATGGGCAGAGCGTCAACGAGTCTGACTTTGGACATGCGGCCACCGACGGCTTCTCTTATGGTCCTTGGATTTCCTTTGCGACTACTAAGGGGAGTTCTGAGGAGGTTGGTGTTTCTCATGAGGGTGTGGATGCGGAGATTGGTCTCGATATTCAATTCTCATACGACGAGATCCAAACTGTTGCTATCCGTGCTGGCGAATGGTGAGATTTATCCGAACCAAGCTCCTTGACAATACTCTTACATCTCGCAGGAACGTCCCCAGCCCTGGAAGACGATACCAGCTCAAGAGCAACGCCTCGCAAGAGTCTCGCAACCTCGCCTTCCCAGACTACATAGTAGTCGTGCGCAATCTCGGCTTCAAAGTCAGCGTCCTAGACTCGACTCTATCTCGCCAGATCGATGAAAAGTTCGACCAGGCCAAGGAGGCGGGCGGAATCGTGCGAGTGCTCGGCATCCCGGCCACGCCAGACGGGAACCCGGAGGAGGCGACAGAGGAGGCTGCTCACTTTGCCGAGTGGGATTCTGGCTGTGGTGTCCTCTCTATCAAGCCGTGTGCTGATGCTGGGTTTGCTTCTGTTGTTGCGCTTGTTGGGGAGCTTAATATCAGCTGACTCGTGGCTCGGCATCGTTGACATGTCGAGTGTATAGGGAACGCGAACAGGTGCATTGGCATAATTCCTGTTCAGCTTGATTATTTGCTACTGGAATGTGGTATAATAGTCTAACAATAAGTCAACATAGGTGGTATTATATACAAAAAGGGCAGTTGGTTTCAACTCGTCATTCTCTTCATCAGCTCCAGAGCACATCGTTCATTTCCTCAAACAGGTTTGCAGCCCAGATGGGATCATATTCCCATGAGTTTCGAAGTATTCTTGCCGTCTCCCCAGTCTGTACGGCGGTTTGAGCATCTGGCATCGGAGAATCTTGCTGGGGGGCATTGGCCATCTCAGTGTCTGCCTCACCTTCTTGTGACTTGTCATCCAATTCAACAACCCTGGAGTTACTCTTAATAGGCCCAACCGAAGAACTTGGTGATGTACCCAGCATGGCCGAGGACAAGCTGTGAACAGGTCCAAGGGTCAACCGTTTTGTCGCCCCTCGAAGGATATAAGACGGAAGATCCGCCTCGGTGGGCGGCTTGCCGGTGACGAGGGCATAGTCGAGAGATAAGCGGAGACGCATATAGAGACGCGTGACAAATATCTCATCCCAGCGTATCCCCATCTTCTTGGAGCCAGAGCTTCCAAGTCCTGGGCTATTTCCATTTGGCCCTTTTGCTTGATTACTCGGTCTAGGCTGAACAACCCGGATTGGTAGTTGTATCGGCGCTGAGTGTAGAATCTGAGAAATCATTCTGCTTATATCCTCTGCTCCTTCGAATCGTTTACTACACAGGTGCATTGCTTGTGCATGATACTTGGTAAGGGATCGGTCAGATTCAGTTTGCGTATCATCTGACGATATCTTGTCATCCAAGGAGCTAAGCATGAGCGGGAAAGCAATATAAGCAATCCTATAGGCAACGTTAGAAAGCTTGGGTTTGACTGAAAGCATGGGCTCACATACACAGATATGGGGAGATGTTGTGTTAGGCCTTGTTTGACAATGAGCCTGACCAGTCTTGTAGTCTCGTTCGTCGCATGGCTTAGTTCCTCCCCGATACTCCTCAGAGCCGAATCATCAAGGACTGTCACGCCTTTCTGCATCCTTTCGATAATCAAAGCTTCGTGGTTTCCCAGTGCGATTTGAGCAGCACTACTTAGAGTTAGACTGGATACCATGAGGGGATTTGACTCACTTACTAGGCATATATATAAATCAAACTTGAAAATAGGGTCAGGGATCGATGAGTGTGACCATCACCCAGAAAGACGTAAAATGCAGCCTCAGCATCCTCTTTCCACCGGGCTAGCCGAGCCCTCGCAGTCCTCATCTGTGAAAGTGTAGCCTCGAAATGGTCGAGAGAGTAAGTAGGATCGAAGGAACCCGGCCCGTAGGTGAGGGCAAGTACTTCAGTTAGGAGAATGGCAAGACGACATTGAAATGTCAGGATATCTGTCAGGTGCCTCTTGGTCTTTGGGTCATAGACAAAAGAATGGTGAGACTCGTCTATCATATCATCTTGGGTTAGGAGGTCGAGCTGGACGTTGAAACTGGAAGGTGTGATCTGCAGGGGTTTCCGCAGACCCAAGGTCAACACTCTATCCCTCCAGTAGAGAGACCACCAAAGTCTCTTATTGCGCCTCTTGAGGGCGATGGTCGAGCCGGGAGCTTGGAAGGTGTGCGTCTGAGCCACGATTGCATTCTGTATGCCGGTGCTCAGCCAGAGGCTCCCGGCGTGCGGCTCAGCAGCTGAGAACTGAAATGTCAAGAGTAAAGCCGCCTGGGCTTTTGTGAAGGGGTCTCTCTCTACACCGAAATCAAATAAAAGCTTGGTGCATTGTCAGAAGTGATCAAGGCGGTAGGTTAAAGACCACCTACCTTGGCTCGTCGGTAAAAGATCCCTCGAGCAACCTTTACTCCCGAGTAACCAGCATTCTTGAGAACAGCAGGCGACACAAACTGCAGAATGTCAGTGAGTCGATAGGGTAGTGACAGCAGGACAATCTTACGGCAGAACTTGCAAACAGCATGGCCTGGAGTAGAAGAAGTGACATTGTCTTTTCCCTACCACGACGACGATCTCGATCCAGATACATGGACCAGAACTCACCCTCATCCATCAAAGGATAGCAAGGATGAATATACAAAAAGTACTGATGGATAAACTCTTCCTGGATGGGACGAAGAGGCAGGTGGAAGCACCCGTTGAGCTCAAGGAACTGAACATCCTGCTCAGGGACACCAGACAGGTCGTCGAGGGCCAGAAAGGGATAGCTCGAGAACAGGGCCTCTGACTGGCAAAAGGGAGCCCTGGCCCTGGGGTCCGACATTATTATTTTGCTTGGCCAAGCCAAAGCCAAAGCTGGGTCTGATGCAGAGAGCTGTGGGCAGTCTGTGGACTGTGGTGGAAGCCGAGGCTCGGCACAGACACCGACACAGGCGTAATGGGGGTACAGTATTAGTAGCCCCCACGCTGTAATTGACTGGGAATATGAACAAATGGGGGCAGAAAGCAGGTATCGTCACAATCAGGAATAAGAACAAGTAATTAGATGATCTTGAAAGGGAACTGAGCCGCCCTGGGCTGCCCTCTCTCATGCGAACGAGATCCACCCCCGCAATTTCTCTTTGCTCGGCTATTCCAGCTTCTCGGACCGGCAATGGTCCGTAATGCGGGGGTAATTACAAAGCTGTCATGACGGACAAAGGGCAGTGACAGACCTAATACTCCAAGGCTGGCCATTCGTCCAAGGTTTTACTTTCCCAAGAAGGACATGGTTATGTCGTGTAGGGACACCGGGGATAGTAATGCATCTCGGGTTTTTCAGCTCCACAAGGCCCCGACCGGATAAAAGTCCCGGCTGAAGACGAAAGCATGAGAAATAGAAGGACATCAAAAGGAATAATAATGGGAGGGAGGAAAGAGCAAAAAGGAGAAAAAAAAAGTGCAAAAAATGAAAAAAGAAAGCGACGCCGATCGGGTTCGAACCGATGCTCCCGAAGGAATTAGATTTCACTAGTTATGTTAGTGGAGGATTCCTTTGAACTTGAGCGTCACTACTCACAGTCTAACGCGTTAGACCACTCCGCCACAGCGCCCTGAGGGGTTGTTGAAAATACAGGCATCTAAGTTGGTATATACGCATAGCGGCAGCCTAGAGCGCACAGCTATCTCTACGGACTTGTCAGCCAGTTAAACACGCACCTTTAGGATTTACCCTAATGCAACCATACCCGATCACTCAACCTCGGTACAGACAGCAGGATATTGCCTTAAAGCAATTAAATTTAGTACTCTCTTATTTTAGATATTCCACTAAATATTCCTGCTTCAAAACTTTAGCAATCAGCCCAGATAACTAGGGCTCTAGGTTAGATAGCTGACAATCCAATGAGCTTCACGATTCTAACGCAAACAAACCGACCTTGTAGCTCTTACTATAAATGATGTAATTGCCATGGACCAGAAGCTGTAGATGTCTAGGGTTGGTTCTGATTTATGCTGTCTAAACATCGCCGTGACCTACTTCTAGGTCCTTGGGCATGTGGTGCTATGTGTCATTATTCACTATTGATTACCTACATCTCCAACTCCCCTGTACGCTCCCCCGACGTCGCCCGCCAAGTCTAGGACGGGACGCAATAGCCCCCATCTTCATGCGTGGGCGTTGAGCCCCCCGAAGAGTCAACGCGGAGGTCAGACCAATCGACAAGCCTCAGTTTCCAGCTCCGAGACAACAGCCATGTGCTAACTACAAGCCTTTTATATTGCCTCGCCCCGCAGTCGATGAACTCTCCGTTGGCTAGCTGTACGAAGTAAGCCGGCGTCGAGAAGCATGAGGCTGGCTGACGGGACAGATTTAGAAGAGAGTTGTTGAAAGTAGCACATATTCAGCTCTCTGAGCATGTTTCCTTAGATGGAAGGTTTCTCCCGCTACTTGGTAACTGAGGTCACATTGCTTGAGTCATAGTAGAAATATAAAAAACGACGAAGCCTTCTAGATAATAAATACTGCCTACCCAGGCTAGAAAGACATGTTCCATAGCTCTCACCCTATGATAGCACAATTAAATACTGGGACATGTCTCAGGGTTCCCTGACTATCCCAACTTGACCTAGTTCATGTACTTCTCCAGCCAGGCCAAGATATCCTCTGGTTGTTGCTGAAAGTGGAGGTATGCGTCCCAGCGGCGAGTCGTGTTCTCAATCCAGAAAAGCTTCTTCTCGGGAATCGGAATAGCGTCAAAGATAGCCTGAACATCTTCGGGTCGCGTGTTGATATCGTCGTGCACCTGGTAGATATACGTCGGGATCGTCACGCTCCTGGCCGCAGGGATAGGCGAGTACTGTTCAAGATGAAGACTCGTGCGCCAGAAGACCATCTTGTCCAGGTCTTCCATGTAGCTAAGTGGTATGCCGCGACGCTCTAGATCTACCCGCGTGGACATGTTGGCTGAGATGGGTTGTGGTGTGACGATGACGCGGATGCCCTCGAACTCTTCGGGCAGCCTCGATATGGCATGAAAGGCTGCGTTGCCGCCCATGCAGCGAGGAAACAGGCCAAGGGTCATGTTGCGCGTGTCTGGGCGGCTACGAATATAGCGGATGGAGCCAATTACATCTCGTGACTCGTATCGTCCGCCCGAGTAGAGGACGCCGTTTGCTCTGCCACTAAGACCGTAGTTGCGGAAGTCATGAGTCAGGATGTTGTACCCGGCATCGTGCAGGATCTTGTAGTCGGGAATAAAGTTGACATCAATGTTATTGCCAGACGGAGCTGTCAATGTGTTCCAGGGCTCGATGTGAGAAGGAAGGCCGGCTCGGTTGAACAGACGAGGATGGTTCATGATGAGAACCTTGTTAGATCCTCTGCATGGAAAGAACCAGCCCTCAAGTGGGACGCCGTCCTCAGAGGAGAAGGTGACGCTTTCATACTCGAGGCCTTCTTCCTCCGGCCAGTGGTATAGCGGCGCCTCGGGCCACTGTCGGAAAGTGTTGGCGATGCCCTCTAAAGCTTCTTGGATTTGAACCTCGTTAAGAGTCTGGTTCTGAGAACTGGCAGCTTGAGCTTCAGCCGAAATATCAGTATTAATACTTAATAGAGCCGAGATGGGATGAAAAACTAACCGTATGCCAATGGCAAGACCGTCAGCACGATTGTAGAAATAAATTTTGGGAGCATTGTAAGAATTGCTTGCGTTGGTTAAAGAGGTTGGTTGAGTTCTGTTAAGGCTTGGGATACTGCATTCAGGGCAGAAGCAGACAGATGCACGTTGCAGAACACACATTATATACAATTTCACTAAGCTAACTATCAACACAGGTCAGTGACATAGTTGGCACGAAGTGAACGGTCTTTGCGATTGAATCCGCGGACATGTCCGCGGACGACATATATAACGTCAGCCTATCCCCGAGAAAAAGGAGCCAAGGATTACGCCTAGACTTCTGCACAGCCTCATTTGATCTCGAGGGTCTGTCTGATTTGCTTTTCCACAGCCCCAATATTCAAGTTGATTTTTTTTCGTATTATGTATCCGCGGATATGTCCGCGGGTGACACCAATTGCTTTCTCCCTTTGACACTCCTGCCATGGCAAGATATATCCGGGGGCTGACGAGGCCCCTAACCCCTAATGACCGGGGGCAACTTGACAGTACTCATGATGCCATTCATAGAACTAGGTTGCAGATGCAAAAACTGGCTGTTGCTAAGTGATGATTTCTTAGGCCTTTATCCCGCGAGTTTGATCCGCCCCGTAAGGCCCTTGGGGGACGACCGATTTGAGCTTTTAGGATAAATGCCTGGATGATCGAGTATATGGCTAACAACTCGGAGGCGTATGAGTACCGCCCAGGCTACGAGGGCTACCTTAAATTTCAGGTGGAGGCGTTGAGCGAGATCTTACAGGACGGAAGCTATCACACTCTCATGCAGGGAAAATAGTAAGCCTCCTCTGACGCCGCCAGTCGTGTCCCAGGCCTGTGGTTCCCGTATCATGCACTAGCAAGATAACGCTGGTTTCTTCATCACCACCAGGTACCTAGGTCTCGGTAATAAAACACCTATTATCATAGTTGTTATTGCTATTGCTATTATCTCCTTCAAGAATAGACAACCGTCTACAAGCCTCGTGATACATGTTTTCTAAAACCCCGGCCATTCGATCCAAATCAGGGGCCTCGCAGCCCCAGGATCGCAATGCCTGAATAGACACCTTAATGAGGGACCTCCAATTGGGTGGCGGAAGTAGGCCGCTCGCGGGATGTAGCGCTACGGCGATGATGAGGCACGCGCATGAGAAGGGCCGCCTGACGACAAACCAGGTGCCGCCGTGGCGCTGCTCAGACACGTTGTGGACGATGGTGGCGGCGCAGACCTCTACTGCCTTGGCGGCGAGGGGGAGCGCATCGGCAGGGAGCGCTTGCTGTGGTTGCTGGGACTGAAGGTGATGATGGAGGACGAGGTATAGCACGGGCCGGAGGACCATCTCGCGCCACTCTAGGAAACGCATCTGGAGACCGTCGGAGAATTCGTTCTTGGGCGGCTGGCCTTGATAAAACTGGATCAGTGGGGGGAGGTGGTGATGCCTTTTGTCCAGGTCGGGTCGGGTTAGCAAATAGACGCGTGAAGAGTGACAAGGGCTTTGGGGGGAAGGCAATTACCAAAGAGATATCTGCATCTCAGAGTCTCGACACTGCTGGACCACCTGTGCCGGGTGTCTCATCCAGTATTCTGGTCCCTTTGCGTACACGAGCCGTGCGTTATCATCAATAATCCGTCTCAGGGAGATCTCTGCCAGATAATATGACCAACTCCTCTGCTGTTGGAGCACCCTGAGCTGTGCGTCCGAGCCAGGTGAGGGGCCGTCATCATAACTATCCCCAGCAGGCTCCAAACCATCCCCGCCTACCATCTCAGGGGGCGCGGGGAACGCGTCTGGGTAGGAGAGTTCTTCGAGCCCGCTTGAAGGCAGTCCTGTCCCAAGATGGAACTCGCTTTAGATTTCCCCAGTCAGCCGTCACATCCACTCTTAGGGCCATCTAATACCAAGAACATACCTCTCTGCTCGGAAGCATGACCAGAAGATGCGCTGCTCAAGCTGCAGGCTTGAAGGGGTAGGGGGAGGTCTCTGGCCCTTTTGTAGCAAGTATGCCTGGAGCCGCGATGATGCTTGTTGTACGTATAGCCACGCTTGGACTGGCCTCAGGCAGTACTTCTCGTAGATGGAGGCAATGAAGAAGCACTGGGAGTCCTGTATGGAGCAACCCAGGAGACCAAGCCGTTTTTTGGCCGCGGTGAAGTATGCGTCTGCTTCTGGGCGACCCTCGGAATCGGGAATGGCTGGGATGCTAACTGCCTGCGCAGGCCCTTTTTGGCTAGCATCAGTCAAAGGTTCGCTCTGTCGCCAGGGCTTTGTATATGTGGCGAGGGCGCAGGCTAGAAGCTACAGTTAATGAGAGCGCATACAATTAGTAACTTGGAATCTTTTAAGTTTTGTGTTTTAAAGAGGAAAAGGGGGAGACAGGGAGATACTCACCACAAGACGATCTTTATCATCGGTTATCCCGACTTCAACTATAATAAAGAACACATTTCCAACACATCATGGCATCATATCCCAATGCTAACACAGTGGCCTTTTTTTAAGCCTTTCGGCCACCTGCAGCCCGCAGGAGTCGAAGACTCATAGACTGCCTATCTACATAGGTATTTAACTGCTAGCCTCCGTACGAGAAACAAGAGAGAATTGCCATTTCCCACCTTACCAACTGCAATCCCTAAACAACACGTCTTTCAACACGATGCGAAGAACTACAATCAGTCAAGCAATGGCGGTCAGCCCGTCGTACGACAAAATCGCCGATGGGATGAGTCAACGGGAGTTGTACGTTAGTCGAGGCAGCTTGGATGCAGAATTTCAGCAGGTTGCCAAACTAAATTGGCGTACACATCAACTTTGAACACGATGCTCACCACAAGACACGAGTCCCCATCCCATCTCAGACCATTCTCTTCTATATCTCGTGCGTATCCCATCAGTGTGTCCTCGTCAAGCAGGGGATTCCACGGGTGGACGTGTGTGAGGAATTTACGG
The DNA here is from genome assembly GCA_003947015.1 of Fusarium sp. AF-6. Lineage (NCBI taxonomy): Eukaryota > Fungi > Ascomycota > Sordariomycetes > Hypocreales > Nectriaceae > Fusarium > Fusarium sp. AF-6. Next base: position 11,230 of record NKCJ01000215.1, read on the forward strand.
CATAGCGACACATAAGCGTCATCCCGAATACCTCGCCCGGCACCCTTGGATTCAACCACGGCCAGATCGCTAGAGTCGGACTCGAAGAGAAAGGATTTGATTCCGGTATCTGCGTCGGAGAGAATGGGCTGGAAAACGGCCCATTCTAGAAGGGACTCGGGGCGGAGCGCATGCAATGGTGATCTGTGAGCGCTGGACATGTCTACTCGGCCACTGTCCGTCCCTCCCCCGGGGGTCTGGTGAAAGGAGCCGACATTTGATGTAGTCCAAGGGCTCTGACCTTGAGCCTCTTCTGGTGATGGGCCGACGCATGGAGCGGCCTGACTTGGAACATCCAGTAGAGGCAGCACTGTTGGTGCGGTGCCTACACTGTCGTTGAATGATACACCACCTGGGAGCGGCGAGAATGACAAAGGAGCCGATTCCAAGAGCCTAGCTGTGCGCTCGTGCGTCTCTTGGGCCTGTTTCAACATATCTTTGATCTCTTCCAGGCGCATGAGGATATCCTGGCTGCTGCCGTCATCCAATGCCTGGCCGTTGGAAAAGGCTCCCGTCTCATCGCCTGCTCCTGCTGCAACTTCTACTTCGTCGTCCTAGATGCATCTCGCGCGGTGCTGTAGACAATATGTGCAAGTTGGTCGAGCATTGTCGCACTTGGTCTTTCACAGCCGGCAGAGCTGGCATGCTTGAGCTACCCGTTTTCTTCGCGTAAAGTCTGTCGTGGTCGGCGGCATGATGCGTCTCCTTTTCCGCCGGGGTCCTGCTACCTCACCGCTCTCGCCATTACCGGCTCTGTTCGCAGTTGTAGGGTTCAAGTTGGAGGAGATAGTTGCCTCACCCTCCGCCGCTAACTGGGAGGAATCATGCTGTCGTCCTTGATGTGATGTGGATCCTGTTCTGTCGTGTTGGTATGAAGATTCAAGCTCTGGACGGTGAGCTGCCATGGCTGGCAAGCACTGCGGGCAGGATGGACTAACCTGACGACCGACCAAGGATGAGTCTAGAAAAGGCGGGGGATGAGTATGCCTTTTATTTACCCCAGCCCCGCGATTTTCCCCTTATTGCTTCATTTTAGTGACAGGGTCTTATGTTTATTCCCTTATAAATCAGTCATTAACTACGTATATTATATGATTATTTTCTTTTAAAAAAGCTATTCTTTAATTTTTGTATTTCATGCTATTCTACATAAATGGAGGTGTTATGGAACTTGCTTGCTTGATCCCCTAGGGATCTACCTTCCTTTTACGCTAGTGATATCACAGTTATGATCTCTGAAGTCTCGGAAAGTTAGGTACTTGAAATGGTTCTATTGCGCTGAAGCTTGCCACAATCAAGATGATGCCAGCCGTGGCGAAAGACAAAAAATTCTTTGAGATGCCCCTCCAAAAGGTCCGGGGCACATGAGCCCGTTGTTGCGCCGGGTTGAACAACGCCGCGATCTTCTAGCTCAGTTATCTCATCAAGGGTCAGGCTTCAACTATAACAAAGAACACATTTGAGCAAACCCGCGTAACATGCAAGTGTCTAGCTGACTCCCCAGGCCCCGAGAACATTCCGCTTACCCTCACCCCTGCTCTTCCGACTTCCAGCCTCCAACTGCTTTACTCTATTTACGAGGAGTCCAACACAAATGGGCCCGATAACTGTGCAAAGAGAGATGGCCCAGGTCACAATGAGGAACAACTCTGAGGGCTCACCATTCGGTGGGCGGCCAAATACGCCCTTGCTCTCGGCCAGAGCAGCAATCAGAAAACCAATCTCTCCTCGAGCAACCATCCCGAGCCCGACGATACATGCTGGGTAGAGGGACAGGGCCTTTTCGGGTTTTGGCATTGAGTTGCGTACTTCGGGGGTGACAGGACGAGTATTTGTGTCGGTCAGTGGCTCCAGAGGTACAGCCTCTTGTTCTTGTGTCGGTTCCGATGGTGTCGATCTATCTCGAGGAGTTGAGTCGGGGTCTGCACACTGGGCTCCGGGGACAAGAGGCTTTGAGTTTCGTTTGCACACGGCTGCAAGCCTCTGAGCGATGTGTTGAAGGGATTGAAGAGGACTTGAAAAGGACATCAACCAGATACCACAGGCTAGCTTGCTGACGGTCATGAGAACTGTATATATGATACCTCGCCATGCCACAGGGCCTGAAAACAGTCTGGTGATGGGGACGGAAAAGCCGATGGATGCCTGTGTTGGTCAGTGGTTGCCCTCAAAGCTGATGCTTGAATACGTACAAAGAAGAAAGGCTTCAAGATGTGTTCAACCGCAATTTTGTAGTAGTGATCGTAGACCTCCATGCCGGATCCGCCTTGCATCGATAGGGGCAAGCTCGTTTGCTCTGAGGGTGTAGTGGTAGGCTGATCCGCTGCAGTGTTATCGCTGCTCCCAGCCCTCTCTTCTGTGGCATCAACCCCGGGAGAAGTGCTTGCTACTCGATCTGGGACGTGAAAAACCTCAGAGTCCCACCAACTGATGATTGCGCCAGCAATGTAGGCTGCCAGGAGGCTCGAGGTGCCTGCAAAGGTAGCGCCCACCACAAGACCAAGAAGGAGGGCTGTGTGGATGACAAAGGCAGTCTGCCTCAACCTGAGTAGCTGGGCGACCTTTCCCGAAGGATGTGCCTCACGAAAAGCGTTGAGCTTGGCGGTAACAGGCATCACCACGAACCTACCAAGAACAGGCATAAGGGTTGCAAAGGCGAGAGATACCATGACAGGCCTAACAACAGTAACAGCATCAAACGAGTCTCCTCCCAGATTCGAAATAACCTGAACCATGATGAGACCTACCACGTCATCCATCATGGCAGCGCTTGTGAGGACGACACCGAGTCTTGTCGTTGAGAGGCCGCTGGTGCCTAGGATGGTGAATGTGGTGCCCAGACTTGTCGAGCAGAGGGCAGCGCCCGCAGCAAAGGCCTGCAATGGAGATGCATTGAACATAGATTTTAAAGCACAGGATAAGCCGATGGGTAGTAGAATACCAGTGACAGCAACACCAGACGAGAGGCCAATGTTGGCCTTTAGCGACCTGAAAGATGTTGCCAGGCCACCTACGTCGCATGTTAGTATGGAGTCTGATGATTAGACGGGAATGAATACCTTCATATACGATAAGAATAAGACCAAGATATCCCAACTGCATAACAGCATCCTCAACCTCACTCGAAAGCCATTTCGCACCAGGAGTACCCCAAGCGATGCCAAGAGCAACCTGGCCGATAAGGCCACAATACGCGATCTTGTCTAAACCATAGTTGAGCAAGTTCAACAAGAGAAGAAATCCAGAAAGTATCGAGATGACAGTGATGGATGGTTCATGATAGGCGAGCGAGGACTGCATTGTGATGATGGGCGAAAAAAAAGTCGGAGGTTGGGGATCGACGATTGCGTGGATGCGAAAAGCTTCATTTCGGATGTCGGATTCTCCGCTCCGTCTGGGCATTTTTGGTGTCTAACCTAACGAGTCATTACTCGTGATGATCGTTTTGTTGTTGCTTGATTATTGTCAATATTGGTGTTTTTAGGTGTTGTAGGCGTGTAAATCTTGTTCTTGTTTCTGACAGTTGGGTATGTGTACGTGTTGTGTGGAATGAACCTCGAAGAGACTCATGCGCCATGCCTTGGCCGCTGGTCTAGTCCAGAGATTAAATTCTTTGAACTGCCTATGTTAGGAGTATTTAGTTACTATTGAAGAAGCTGATAACTGCAACGGAAGACCCTTCAACGTAATCGTTGAGTTTGTTGCAGCTGCTAGACCCACATTCAAAACCAAGTTATAGATTACCATAGACAGAAACCCAATCTCACAAAAGAAGACGAAATAAAGCCAAGTCTACTGGGGTGGTGATTAAATTTTCGAACTACCTACTCTAAAGCACATGGATGATTTGGCCATGGGCGTTGAGCCAGGAGAGAGCTGTTGTCTCGCCTACCCTACAGTGAAAAGAATGGTCGACGGGATGGGAAAGGAGTTCGAGTATGAGGGATGTACTTAAGTTAATCTTACTATCTGTTGAACTCGCTACTAAAGAGACTCTTCTGAGTAGCCTCGTTAGCGCATATGTGAATAAGTCACTCTGGGAAGTTGGCAAAGGTTGTCAAGACTAATCACCACCTAGATATCAGGCAAGGTGTCTCCTGGCATTTGGGAGACTACATAGAATGAGATGCGCTTGCATAGCTCCTCTCCGTAATGAAACAAATTCTGTTTCCATTTTAATTGCTCAGGATCTTTCCATTTCCCATCCCGTAGCCGAGGAGAGTGAACACAGTAGGAATGGACGCACAACACTTTACAGAGTAACTGCGCCAAGATTCTGGCATACAACACCTGAACCTACTACGTAGTAAATCTTATAAGAAGAGCTTGTAATACTCACCAGCTGAGTTGCAAACTCTGACCCAAGCCATGTTGTGTCGAGACTGATGCTCCGTTACAGTCACAGCCAAGGGTGAACAACTTGTTGCAGTTGGTGAGAATCAAGTTCTACCCTAGAATTATCAAACTAAGAATGTGCACAGTTAACATGGAATTCGCCGAATAAGCGACTAGGACCCTGGTTTTACGATACACCACTGTAACGTTTCTGCTGAACCTCTATACGGTCGATGACGTGTATCCCTGACCATATCTACCCGAGGAGTCCAGGGGTGTGCATTGATCCGCCCCGGTTGGATGCCTTAAGGCCTAACAAAACTCTATCGACCGGAAGATTTACCTGGAGTAAAAACGCCGCTTACATACGAGTACGATTGAGGAAACAAGACGGGTAATACCGAGGGCATAACTTTATCCTCGGGAGAACATGCACTACACTACCCAAACAAGCATATAACCCGTGACATTAAGCTTGTCTCTCCCTTCACCTGAAAAAGGCACGGCACAATGCATGCATTTACAAACACGCACTAATTCATTAAACGAACATTCCGACGTTCCGACTTTGCCGCACCAAGCGCGGACATTTTAATTCAGCTGGTCATTACTCGCTTAAAGGGTCTGTGCATGAGGCGATTCCGGTCGCGGGCTAGACGTGTTAGCTGACTTGAAGTGTTAGCGTTGGTGAGATGATGGCATGCGGCTGACCTGGCACTAGAACACGCTAGAATTGATTGACAAGGGAATAGACAATGGACTCAACTGAGAGCCTTCATCTGTGCTGCATGTTGGCTCTGGAATGAAAGTGAAGTGAGAAATAAGCGCGAGTCAGAAGTCACACCACTTTGCCACTTTCTCCTGTCAAGATGAACTAACTCAAGTGTCAACAGCCTGTCAAGCGATAATGTGGCTTGCTCCTGGCTCATCTTGGCTCGTCAGCAAAAAACTGTCAAGCCCAGCAAGAAAATACGCCTAAATACGCCTTCGCTTCTAACTGCTTACTCCGTCCGTTCCTCGGCCCCCCGTTGTCACTGTTCCATCCCGTCAATGCCGAGGCAGCTGTCAATTGACCCGTCATTTTCCATGTGCTTGGGAGAATCTCACAGTGGTTCATCCGTTCTTCTCTCGCCTGCATTTCCCTTCAAGACCCCCCATTTTCTCCACTGGGCATGGGCAGCATCCACGCTCATCCGGGGGTCATTAAGATTGACCCCCTGTACCGGGTACCCTTCTTGGAAGGTCGATAGATTCAGGGCCCCCCGTCCGAGTCGTATCCATGACATTCCCCTTGAGACGTACGATCATGGAAAGACGCACTGGTCAGGAGAGAGAACCCACTGGATCTAGATAGTACAGCGTTGCATCGAACCTCTGGATCTAGGAAAGCGCCCTCTCTATCTTGGAAACTACCCCTGATCTGACCCAGAGTGTGCTACGCAGTTATCCCTGCTGCATCTCCCTCGCTTGGTCAGCGCCTTGTAAGAAATCGGAGGCACCACCTGCGCTAGGACATTTTCCGGCCCTTGCCGCAATCTTGGCGAGTAGGTCGATGCGATGGCGCGAGAAGCGAGATGGAGTTTTGCTATGCGGCTGACACGGAGGGCCGTTTACAGATGGCAATCCCTTGCTTCGCTTCCAAGTTGGTGAACTACTGGTGGGGATTGACAGTTACAGAAGGATCAAGTTTGTTAATTGACGAGTTAAAAGGTTTAATATTTGTGGCTCTCTAGATACTTGAGGCTAATACAATAGACGATGCCGACTCGGGCTGAAGAAGATGAACACGTACTATATACAATGGACTCCTCGCTTACATTACACGCTCGCTCTCTTGCTCGCTTACAAGTAGATGTAGCAGAAAGGACCAGACAGGGTGCTCATCAGGTCCTTGATCTGGCGAGACTCACCAGCCCAGCCAAAGTTGACATAGTCCTCAAAGGTGGTGGCGTTGCTGGCAGGGATGTCAAGGAAGGTGTTTGTTCCCATGAGGGCAGCCTTGCCGTACTGGCGCTCCTTGGGGCTCAGCATCTGCCAGATCCACCACACGCGGTCGATCATGGCGTGGTGCAGGTAGAATGCAGGGTCTCCGGGGGAGGTGAAGACGTCGTTACCAGGGTCGCCACCCAGAGAGTAGTGACCACCACCGTGGATGCCAATGTCTCCGGAGCCGGGGATGCCCTGCATTTGCATCTGGAAGTCGTAGGCGTTCTTGGGCTGGAGGATGTTGCGGAGGACGGATGTGGCGTTGGCGTACCGTCTGTTGACGGCGTCACCCAGGTCGCGCTTCAGGCAACGGGGGTTGTACTCGAGGGGGTTGGCGACGGCTTCGACCACGCCGCCGGGGAGGTCAAGGGCTGCGGGACCGAGGTTGACCTTCATGTCCTTGAAGGGTCCGGACGTGACACAGCCGCCACCGTTACCAGTAGGGAGGTAGACCGGGGGGAGGCCGCTGGAGGCTCCCAGGATGACGTCGGGACGGTCGGGGATGTGCTCTCCGTCACCAGACATGGAGTACTCGCTGCCATCAAAGATGGAAGATTTGGAGAGGCCAGTGATGGCAGTGAGGGCCCAGTCCCAGTACTATTGACCGTTAGTAAGATGTTATCTACAAGTGTGATGTGGTCACTTACAGGCTGAGTGCCCTTGTATCCACACTCATTCCGAAGAGCCTCCTCGTACAACCAGGTAAAATACCGATGCCAGACCAAAAAGTTTCCAGTGTAGTGGATGATCTGGGTCTGGTCAACGTGAGTGGCTACCCAGTCGTCGAACCGAGTCTTTGCTCCAGGAGCGAAAGATGCGGGAGACTTGGCGGGCTTGGACTGGAGGCACTTGACGGCAGTGATGTAAGCCTTCTTCTCACTCTTGGAGAAGGTGTTCCTGTTGCTGTTAGTAACAAGCAAGTTGTAGTAGAGTGTCTGAGACTTACCATTCCCTTCGCACGCGGACGTTGCTCCAGTTACAAGTGCTTCCACGCTTGGCCTGTGTCTCGACAAACTCCTGCGCATTCTCATACGCAGAAGCAGCGAGGTCCTTGATCTCGTCAATGTTTGTCACCTCAGGTGCAGAAGAAGCAATGGTGGTAGCCTGAGGGGCAGCCAAAACGCCGGCTGCGGCGTTGATGGCAAGGAGGGAGACGAATCCGGCACGCATGGTGGGCAACTTTTCAATCAATGTGAGGCAAGAGGGGGGGAGAACAAAAAGCCGACAAGGATGAGGCACTTGGAATGGAGTTGAAGCGTGGTAGTATTGCAGGAAACCGGAAGAAGCAAGAGGGATATATACTGCAGACTTAACGGGGAGACCATCCCAAAGAAGGGGTATTGCATTGCATTGTCTTTGAATTTCCGTCCTTTGAGTGATTTCATTCCCGAAGACAAGGGGCGTTGTCCCCCGAGAGCAACGTTGGCGGAGACTCGATGAAGGCAAAAAAAGACGGACGGGATTTCATCCAAGTCGGCACGTTTCACCGGCAGGGAAGATACATACAGGTTAGAAAGGTGTGGACCAAGGGAGGGGAGAGGGGACCAAGGCATCGACTTCCGTGCAGGGGGACGGGGCATTAGGTACCCTACCATAGATCCCCGATTCGAAAATCTGGAGTCTTTCCCTTCCTAGGGTACGGGTGCGTGGAAGCGGCGCAGCAAGGGGTCCCAGCGGGCCATGTCAGGGGAGAGGAAGCAAGTGTGCGGCGTGGGTTTACTCGAGTCATTGGATCGACTGTTTTTGTAAGCAGTTATAGGATGATATTGCTGCTGTTGGTGGAAGACATGTTTGACTTTGAATAACGGTCTGTTCAGCCCTCTGAGGATGGCGGATTTCGAGGGGAATAACGGGTGGCGCGTTGTGCCCCGCGCCCTAGAAGGATCCTCCTGAAGTAGCAGGGATTCAGGATGGAGACACATTATCCACTGACGGCTGACGCATTGACATTCAAGGGGCCTTGCCTTGCCTTGCCTTGCTTTTGTTTAGCGATGCCTGCTAGGTTATGGGTCTGGCAAGATGGGTTGGAATGTTGATCCGGAAGGGTTCCGTGCCCGCAGTGGATTTTGATTTTTCTGATCCAAGCCCACTCACTCTAGCAGAAGGATCAGACAGTGTCATCCTGAAGTTGAGTTGTCTTTGCTTGGAGTGTCGATCCTTATGACAGCGCAGGGAACTGAGATCTAATCTCTCGGTACCAAGTTGTTTGTTGGTCGACGACCAACAGATGACAGATATAAAAAGTAACAAAGCCCCCAAGACAATGACCTGCATGCGTACAACAATGCCGTCGACTGATTCCGGCGTTCTGAGGCACAGCACTGCCTTCTGCCGGATATCTTGCGACAAGCGCACAGAGCCCCCTTGATCTTGGGGATGGGATGGGTGCGCCCCCTCTCGTACGATTCACCTGGGACCGTCATAGTAGCAGTGTTAATGATTGCCACACTCACTGTAGGCTGGCACTGTGAAGCCTCCCTTCCCTTCCGAGTGCGGCTCAACCCTTCGGTTCCGCGGTGGCGTTTCTGGAAGCAGCTTAGACACAAATTTGGTCAATGTCCCCGTCCCACCTCCTTTGCCCGGTTATGCAGGGCCTATGTTACTCTTTCGGTGACCATACTTCGCATCTGGCAGGTAAGACAAGTCTTTCTCTATCACCCCCTGTTAAAACCAGTCTTGTTGGAAACTCCACGTGGGTTCTCCTCCTTCCTGCGTGTGTTCCTTTTTTTCCTCATCACCCTCTTCCTCCCCCCCTCCCCCTCGTCGGCGGTGCGGGCTCTTCGTCGGTTTTTTTCTTTTACATGTTTTTCACAATATGGATTTACCACCGGTTCCCTCGAATCCAAAGGAGAATAGAGCAAAGGATATTCTCGCGGCGACTGTCTTTATCATTTCATTGTCTACAATCACCGTCTTGGCTCGTTTATACGTGAGAATCTTGATCATTCGGAATACAGGCTGGGATGTGAGTTCTGCAGCCCCCTCCGCATTATTCCCCATCTAGACTTTCTTTTTTGCTCTTCTTTTTGTATGTCTTTGACTGACTTTTACGTGTTGTAGGATTGGTTCATGGTATTATCTCTCGCCTTGGCTTGGGCAGGACAAGGAGTCATCTTTGGACAGTTGAGCCATGGTGCTGGAAGACACAAGGGCGATGTCGACCCTGATGTCTATATGATCGGCATGAAGCTCAACTTTGTCAGCCAGCCCATCTTTCTCATCGCCATTTGTGTCGTCAAGTTGTCTGTTGGTTGCGCCTTGATGCGTATCGCCTCGACCAAGTTCTACCGTTACTTGATCTTGTCCATCATGGGCTTCATGGCCTTTTACACTATTGGATGTTTCTTTGTAGGCTCAACACTCCATTCTTCTTGCAGTATATGCTGACGATACTAGACGCTCATGTTCCAATGCACGGATATCCGTATCCTCTGGGATACCAGCGTAAAGGCGACTTGCTGGACCCAGTCGACACTCCAAGGCCTTTCGTACACCAACTCTGCGCTTAATATCATCACCGATTTTCTCTTCGCCATCGTCATCCCCACCCCAATGCTCTGGAAGCTCAACGTCCACTTCCGCACACGAGTCACCCTCATCGCCATCCTAGGCCTCGGTGTCTTTGCCTGCGCCGCTGCGTTTGTTAAGCTGGGCTACGTGACAAACTACGGCAAGCTAGGTGACTGGCTCTGGGACTCTCGAAACATTACCATCTGGACAAGTCTGGAGCTAAACGTCGGCATCATCGCTGGCAGTCTACCCTGTCTGCGGCCCATCTTTAGACGCTTCCTCGGCAGCACCTACGGCAAGAGCTCGAGAAAGACGCCGACTACTGGTGCTACCAACTACGGTCGCGGTACGCTACGTAGCGGTAACAACTGGCATACCCTATCGAGCGGTCGAAGGGGTGATGATGAGACGAGTAGTCAAAAGGCCATCAACACCGGTGTCATGGAATATGAGCTTCGCGACCGGATAGCCTCACCAGCTGGCATCACAAACAAGACGACAATCTTGACAGACGCTGATGCCAAGTCGAGCGATGAGAGTGTAGACCGAGTTGGCTACAGCCAGCGATACCCACCAGGTATAACCAAGACGACGACAATGACAGTCGAGGTGGTCAAGTCTGATTCCTCATCGTCTTGATGGCATCATATTAACCGTTTAATCACCTCTTCTTTGTATCTTATATCTTTCTTGCCCTAGTGTCCGTCATAGTTGGACGTGTTTGGTTATCAACAGCGCACGTTCTTGACGGAAAAGGCTTGTATTTGGAACCTGTTGATGGTATATACCCTTTAACCTCTACAGGTCCAGTCTGTTGAATATTGTTATAGTTTTTCTGGCAAATGGGTATGGTTGATGAGATATAACCATAATTATGAATGGAATGAGGATACCCAGTTACCTTCCTAAGATGTCTTGTTGGATCGTGTCTGGCTTGTGATTGTCCCTGTGAATGCTGTGATTAAACTACTGTTGACCTAGTGGTGTCTTCAATCGAGGTCATCGGCCGCAATGGCAAACTATGCATGTATTATATTGTGGAGAGGCCATCCTGCTCAAGTGTAGTGTATTTCTATACCGATCATCTTCTATATCATTGATATGTAATACTACAAGTAGACTCCGGTGCTCATTCAATCAGTGTTAATCAAGTTGGTTCACCCTCATATAATTGAGTTAATCTCAACTTCTACGTGAATAATACAACACACCAGCCCTGTTGGTATCGTTTACCCCCAACGAGGGGATAATGCAACACCTGGATAGCATATTCTCCTGCAGGCCACACCATATACTAACAAGGCAATCTGAGACAAAGTGCAGCACAGTAGACGGACCGCGCCATGTTGTGTTGTAAGTCAGAAACGTGTGTTATACTTCATGCGAAAACAACCATCATGCCTATGTATCCCATACTTATCATCTATCAAGTTCATCGTAGTTCAACCGTCCATATATTCTTTCTAGGGTATTCTCATCCTTCCAGCCTACCAATCTAGCCCTTGCGAATACCACTCCTTCTCACAATTTCCCAGACCTCCTTAAAGCGAAACCGGAGCAGACTGAATCCCATAAGTCTCTTGACTAAGCTCCATCCATGGCGAAGTCTCACGACTCCCATCCAGAGTAACCTGACTCGAACTCTGCCGCATCTTGCTCAACGCCGTGAAACCACCTCTTATGCTATCAGCTTCATAACCCTTGGCTCGCAGAACGCTGGTCGCGACACGAGCGCTGTCTCCATCGTAGCATGTAAGCAGGATTCGCTTATCCTGGAGGAGAGCCTTGAGCTCTTGGCTTGGAGACTTGAATGTGGTCTCGAGTCTTTGCCACAGAGATTCAAGAATCTTTGCATCTGAGAAGGGAGTTGGTGTGGACTGTTGGGTGAAGGGCATGTTGATGGAGCCTGGAAGATGGAAGGCTCCAAAGTCGTCTGGTTGCCGAAGGTCAAGGACCACTGCGTCTTGTCGAGGGCGGAGCATGTTTTGTAGCTCAACAGCACCCATCGATCCGCTCTTGGGATCAGAGAGAACCATGTCAAGTAGGGCGCCTCTGTCAATGTCGAAGAAGGCGTCTAGAGCTTCTGAGGCTGGTCTCTCCCACTTTTCATCATATCGGTAGAGGTCTACCTTGAGAAGATCCTGCCTATAGTTAGTTCTTATTCAAATGTGAACATAATCGCTTGGATACTCACCTCGTTCTTGATAGAGGGGAAGTAGCTCTCGCCAAGCTTGTCAAAGTACTCATTAATGTATTGATACGGCAAGTCACAGCACAAAAACGCGCAGTGGACGGTACCGTCTGGTCCAGCCAGCTCAGAAAGTGTACCCTCGGCCTTTCGCTTCTCGAGAAATTGGTAAAGGCCTCTGAGGTTGAATCCAGACGAAGGACCGGATACAATGCCCTGTCGACACAGGTCAAGTGAAAGGGAAAAGGAGTTGTGAGAGTCCACCTCCTCGATGTGGTCGATGGCCTGTTTCCAGGGGAACTCGACTGGTGCCATTAGGGCGAATGATCGTGGGCCAGGGACTCTGTCGCCTGGCGCAGTGCATACTCTGCGATATGGTAAGCTCAGCTCGCATATTTGAAAATTCGGTGTACTTGCCCTAATCGATAGACAGAAGGCTTGGCTTCTTTGAAATAAGTGCCCAGCCCTGTCATAGTTCCTAGTCTTGTTAGTAGTTGCTAGATACATCACAATATCGAACATACCTGACGTGCCCATCCCAGCACAGATGATGTTGATTTCTGGGAGTTGCTTCAAAATTTGGGGTCCAGTCCATCTGATGTGAGCATTCCAGTTCTAGTTCCAAGTTAGCATGTTTCCAGCATGCAAAACTCATTCAACTCACCAAGTCGTTCTCATACTGGTTAGGGTTAATAACAAAATCCGACTCATGAGCCAGTCTTTGTGCTGCTCTGATACCACCACGCTCATCGGCGGGCTCTGGCTGAGATGGACCACCAAAGAGTGTTCTATAAGATGTGAGTAAGTCGACCCTCACCAGTGTTACAAAAGATGTGAAGGTGTGGGTAACTCACATGTCAATGCCGAAAAACTGCATGAGTCGTAGCTTAGCGGCGCTTGTCTTGTTGCTTAGAAACGCCCTCACGTCATCAATGTCGTGAATGGCGCGGGATATCAACGACATGGACAGAACAGTTGAACCTGAGCTGTATTCAACCACCGTCTTTGTCTGTCCAGGCACCACGCATTTCTGCAAGAGGTTAAGAGCTAATAGTGTTGGCAAAGAAACAAAAATAGAGGAGCTAGCGAATCGTACCTGGCATGGCTTTTACGTTGTTTGCTGGATGCATCGTCATCATCTTGGCGTAGATGCGGACTCCATCTTCACGGAAGGGATTCAAGCAGTCGGGGATTTCGACGAGAGGAAGTGGGGGTGAAGATTCCGGGTCGAAATACTGCTTGACAGAGTCGGGTCCCTTGTACACGTTGAGAGGATTCGAACTCGCCATGGTGAAAAAAGTTGTTGTTGTCTATGGCTTGAGACTAAGAACCTCGGATAATGTCCAGAACAAAGAAAAGAAGAGAAGAGACAAGCCGCCACTATATATATGAGAAAGTCTAAGCACTATAGAGTAGTACGAAAGGTCCTCTTTTTTTCTCACAGAATCCCTCGGGTTGCAGTGAAAATCGCTCGGTCTCTGCATACAAAGCGTGGGATGTCTGGTAATGAACAACACACTTCCCTTGGAACGAAACCTCTTGTATGCCAATCAGAAGATGAATGGCCCACCACCCGACATTTTCGGCGCTAAGATCATCATCATTCAACGGGTAGCAGAGGTGGATGCGTTGGTCAGACCGGGCAGAGGAGAAGAATGGGGGTTACGGTTCCTTTGTTTAAGAGAAGACTGGCAAGATCGGCGGGCTCTTTTCATGTATTGAGACTTGGGGGTTTCACTAGTTAGGCTCTCGGCTCTATTTGGAAGTAACCTTGTTGCATGGGAACAACTTAAAAGGGTCATGATTGCTTCACTCGATGACCTTGGGGAAGCACAAGCAAGTGGTGACACGATGGCTGGTTGTCCATCAAGGTGGACACAGCCAGGATTAAGAAAAAAAAGCCCACGCATCATCAGCATAAGTAAATAGGCGAGACACAAGTCGTGGGATGACGGAGGAATATTCCTCGAGTGTGCATAATGATTTGCAATGCATGGGCTCTCGTGCAACATGGCTTATCCCACGGCGCATGTCGATGAGAGAGCTACCCCTGCCCCTGTCCAACCCTGATAGTTAAGGGGATCCTGGTGGAGTTCTTTGACGCAATATTGGGTCCGATTTAATGGTTCTAGACGGGACCTTGATGGACAAATGCTGAGTGGCTGGTTTTCTTGGCATGATTTGCAATCTCTCATCGTGAGCTTCAAGTTATGAGAGAAGGTGAGAAGAGAATGAAAATCAAAAGATGCAAATGTCATGTCAATGAGCATGTTGATTGCGTATTCTCTCAAATGGGCTCAAATAGCTTAAACTATATCCTGACGGCGCAATTAGACTCCTACAATGACACCCTAGCGCTCCTCCGATCCTCGGGGATCTGCGAGAGCCGGGCCAATTTCAAGGTAAGCGAATGTCTGACGGGGGAATGCAACAAGGGCCCTGCTATAACATCGCTATAAGACGGGAACGCAACGGTAGTTGCCCGGTAGTTGAAGCGGTGTGTGCTTGTCCTCGACCAAACGGGTTCTGTCCCTCAGCCGAACGGGTTCTCGTCATCATGTCGATCATCTAGGCAGGCCTGCGAAATAGGAGATGCATCAAGTTTGAGCCGAGGGTGTTTTGGCATCAAGGTACCTCCGTGCGCTCCCTTGCTTCCGCCTCTTGAATAAAGCTCTTGCAGCTTCTCCAACGCCTCAATTGACCCAAAGACGTCTCTCGTCACGACTTTGGACACAATGACAGACCGTGGACAGAATGAAACGGCTGTCATGAGCCATAGCCTAGGCTCGACTAGGACGATTGTCGTCGATGCAGGCTCCGATGACGGAAAGACTCATCAGTTCAATGAGCAGACAAACTATGTCCCAAAGAGGGCCATCATCACGGTAAGATATCTTGATTCTATCGGATTGAACTCCAATTGACTTGTTTAGATCTTTCTGGCATGCGCAAGCGTCGACCTGTTGGCTCTCATGGACCAAACCATGCTGGCAACCAGCTTGTACATCATTGGAAATGCATTAGGCTCAACAGCCGAAGTCTCATGGATAGCAAGCGGTTACTTCATGTGAGTATCTTGACTTGTGCCCCATACACAAACCTGACAGCTACCTCAGAACATCAACGGTTGGACAATTGATGTATGGACGATTGTCCGACATTTGGTCCCGCAAGATCATTCTCCTGACAGGCCTGGCAATCTTCTTTGTCGGCTCCCTTGCCTCATCCCTTGCCCAGTCTGTGCTCCAGCTCACCATATTCCGCGCCTTCACCGGTATCGGAGGAGGCGGTCTGATGACGGTCGCCCAGCTAATCGTCAGCGACGTTGTGCCTCTACGGGAGAGGGGGAAATACCAGGGCATCCTAGTAAGCAAAGGACATAATTCTCTATTGGATTAAAGCTGACGGTGTTTGTCTAGGGTGCTGTTGTGGCTATTGCTAATGGTGTTGGTCCCGTCATTGGTGGTGCGCTCTCTTCAAAGTCTCAAGATTCGTGGCGTTGGATCTTTCGCATGCAGCTGCCGCTGACGTTGTTCACTACTTGTTGCGTCTTGTTTTCTATGCCCCTGAAGAAGGTGGAAGGGGACTGGAGATTGTTAGTTCACATCATCCTTGAAGGTCGAGTGAGTGTTTGGCTAATGTAGAATAGGAAGCTCAAAGCTGTCGACTTTTTGGGCATCTTTCTCGCCCTGGCTGGAATGACTATTGTTATTCTAGGTCTTACCTGGGGAGGCAATGATTTTTCCTGGAACTCGGTTCAGGTCATCACCACATTGGTGGTTGGCACAGCTGTCTCGGTGGCCTTTATCCTGTGGCAATGGAAGGGCCCTCGATATCCTTTGATTCCCTGTAAGTTATCCGAGGGTTGTTTTTGAGATTATTTCTCTAACTTATATATCAGTGCACATTTTCAAATCCAAGATCGTCAACGGAGCCTGCCTGACCATGGCCATCAACGGTTGGAACTTTGTCATGCAGGTCTACTACGTACCCTCATTCTACCAGCTTGTCTACGGCTACTCTGCCACCAAAGCGGGTGCTATGCTGTTACCCATCACTCTCTTGCAAACCGTAAGCAGCACCCTTTCTGGCCTGGTGGTGCACTGGATAGGCCGCTACCGTGAGTGCATCCTCTTTGGCTGGCTGTGCTGGGCTGTTGGGCTTGGCTTAATGTCGACGCTTGACGAACATACGGGCGTTGGTAAGCAGATTGGATATTCTATACTCATTGGAGTCGGGGTTGGAAATACTCTGCAGCCGTAAGTTTTATCTCGTCATGATAGGCTTCCTTGGCTGACCAAGCTTTCAAGTGCTCTCATTGCCACACAGGCCGGTGTTGATAGGCGTGACATGGCTGTTGTTACATCATTTAGAAAGTGAGCTAAGATGCGATAATGGTTCACCTTTTGATTGGCGGTGCTAACCATGCTTGACAGTTTCGTGAGAAACTTGGGGGCGACACTTGGCCTTGCAGTCTGCGGCACAGTACTGTAGGTATTCTCAATCTGATAGTTGATCTTGGCTAACATGGCATCGCAGAAACAACATACTCGCCAATTCACTATCTGCTCTAGACCTTGACAGCAAAGAGACAAAGACGCTGCTAGGTAACCCTCAAACATTCCTGGACACGGTCTCGTCGAGCGAGGCCGAGAGAATCCGTTCTGTCCTTATTCCCGCGTACAGGAAGGGTTTCAGAGTAATCTTTCTCGTCGGGGCTTCTGTGGCTGCCCTTGCCTTTGTTTTGGCTTTCGTTCTCATGCCTCAGGTTGAGCTTACGAGACCAGATGATGCCAAGCTGAAAGAAGAGGGCCGTAGGGCATACGAGAAGAAACGTAACAAGGGCGCGGCGTAGGAGTGGCGGAAGGATGGGCTGCAGTTTAACAGCCATGTTGCAAAATAAGAAGATCAAAAAGGAGGAAGAGAACCAGAGGGAAGATATAGAAATGTCCGCCTTCTACTTGAGACGCTTCTCCTTCCATGGCCCGATTGTATGGGATAACCCCATTATCAGCGAAGGGCAGAAGATGGATCGCGGTCTGGAAAAGGAGTAGCGTGGAAAGGCGGGGATAGACGGGGATAGACGGGGAAGAACGGAGATGCGGGGATAGACGGGGAATACAGATAGACAGGTGATAAAAAGAACGGTGTGTAACATGGATTTCTCGCTTCCATCTTCAAAGGGACCTACTTC
Source organism: Fusarium sp. AF-6 (assembly GCA_003947015.1). Lineage (NCBI taxonomy): Eukaryota > Fungi > Ascomycota > Sordariomycetes > Hypocreales > Nectriaceae > Fusarium > Fusarium sp. AF-6. Next base: position 28,482 of record NKCJ01000215.1, read on the forward strand.
ACGCTCTTTGCAAGCATCGAGGCTGGACAAAAGAGTGCTAGGTCCGACTAGCCCGGGAAGACAGGCCTGGCCGGCTGACCTTGAAGATCGCAAGATGTCTCATGGCCATGTCCGACGCAATACTTCTTTTTACCGTTGACTATTCCGTATTTATGGCATGATTATAGACATGTTACCGTCAGGGAAATCACCAACGGGATCAAGGCCACTTTGACTTAAAATCCTTCAATGCGGCATGCCACTAGGTTAGGACTAAGACTAGGGCCAGAACTTAACGAAACAATCTATCTCTTAGTGACAGAGAGACGCCGAGGCAAGCGAGGTTAATATTGCAATCATAGAATCACATAAGAGAACAGCATCGGAGTTGGGAATCATTAACCAATTCACAGCCTTAAACCTTGCTAAAGACATGGCCTGGCCGTGTTGAACATAGCAAAAGTTTGACTACCATGGTCGATTACGAAGCTAGAGTCGGAACTGGGAGGGCTTTAGCAATGACCGTGAGTATCCTCTTATCCCCATTTCGTCTTTCTATCAGTGATGGTCATAGACCGTGGTCACGCAGGCGTACTAATTAATCCTACACAGCCTACCTCGTCGGTCAAATGGCAGCTCTCACCGTCTAGGGCATCTAGGACCAGGGCGTCATGGCTATGAGTAAGCACTTTGTCGGCTATGAACAGCAGAGGTTCCGACAGCCCAACACAACGCTAGGCCGATAGGCCGTGTCATCCAACATGGACGACCGAACTATGCATGAGCTGTATCTATGGCCGTTTGCCGATGCTGTACACGCTGGCACGGCGTCTGTCATGTGCTCATACAACGGCCTTAACAACTCGGACGCCTGTCAGAACAGCAAGGCGCTCAATGGGCTCCTCAAGACAGAGCTCGGTTTCCAGGGCTGGGTCATTTCTGACTGGGGTGCACAGCGGGCCGGTCTCTCCTCGGCCGAGGCTGGACTGGATGTTCCCATGCCTAGCTCAGAGACCAACTGGGGCATCGGTGGTAAGTTGCTTGTCGAGATGGTCCGTAACGGCTCGTTGCCCGAGGCAAGGGTTAGGGACATGGCCGTCCGCGTCGTCTCGGCCAAGACGCCGACTACCCTACCGCGGGCGTTGGCCTGCCCCTTGATTTTACTGCCCCCAGGACACCCGTATACGCGCGCGACCCATCCTCTAAGAAGGTCTTACTTGACGGCGTCATCGAGGGGCATGTCCTCGTCAATAACGTTAACATCCCAGCCTCACCATCCTTGGAGTCAAAGATTAGCTGGATCTTTGGCTTTACTGGTGCTGATGTCGAGGACTATCAGCCCTTCCTGCAGAACATGTTTGACGAACTACCTGCCTACGCCTCTCACGGCACCCTAATCTGCGGAGGTAAGGACTCTAAAGGTTAACTATGATACATTATAGATACTAACATGTTGCTCCTCTTTGTAGGTGGAAGCGGTGCGACGGCCCCGGCATATATCTCTGGGCCATTCGAGGCCCTGCAGGAACGCGCCTACCAGGATGACACGGCGCTCTTTTGGGGCTTTCGGTCCAATGATCCCGCAGTTAGCTCAGCCTTTGACGCATGCCTGGTGTTTATCAACGTGTACGCTGGCGAGGGAGATGATAGACCCAACCTACATGGTACGATTTATCTTCCCCTAAGTGCCCCTATCTACCTCTTCGCTCTTAAACCTCTGCCACGGCCATAGAGGGGAGTGCAAAGACAAAGCTGACCGCGCGATAGATGACTACTCGGATGGGCTTGTCCTAAACGTTGCTCGCAAGTGCGCCAACACGATCGTGACAATCCATAACGCCGGGATCCGTCTGGTCGACCAGTGGATCGACCACCCCAACATCACAGCCGTCATCTTCGCCCATCTCCCAGGCCAGGACAGCGGTCGTGCCGCCGTTTCAGTCCTTTACGGCGACTCCAACCCCTCGGGCAAGCTTCCATACACTGTCGGCAAGAACGAGCCGGACCATGAGGCTGTGAACCCGGACGTTGGTGTTGGCCGCTATGAGCTCTTCCCACAGAGCGACTTTTCCGAGGGCATCTTCCTCGACTACCGCCACTTCGACAAGAATGGCATCGAGCCTCGCTTTGAGTTTGGCTTCGGGCTATCATACACGACCTTTGAGTACTCTGGTCTCCATATCGAACAGCTCTGCCCTGAGTGCTCCAGGCCCAAGCTACCGCCCCCATTTAACGGCACCGCCGTGGGCGGCAACCCGGCCTTATGGAAGACCCTCGTATCGGTCAGCGCCGTCGTGCGTAACACCGGACCCGTGGACGGCGCCGAGGCTGCACAGCTCTACGTCAGTCTCCCTGGCGACGACATCCCTATCCGCCAACTGCGTGGTTTCGACAAGGTTTTCCTGTCTGCCGGCGGCGAGGCCCCCGTACGCTTTGACCTAACGAGGAGGGATCTTTCGTAATGGGATGTGGTCGAGCAGGACTGGGTGCTCAGGGCTGGCGAGTATAAGGTCTACGTCGGTGCTAGTAGCAGGGACTTGCGCTTAGAGGGTGGCTTTACTATCGAGTAGGCATACCGCGGCACTTGTGTGATATAAGTACCTAGGTCTCGTTATGGGATTTTATCTGTGCCTTTTTTATATCACTGGCATGAAGGAAAGCAGATAAACGTCTACTATTAAGTAAACCCCGCGTCTTCTACTAATATAGATATTTAATCCTTCCATGACCTATAAAACATGGGCACTGAAAAGAGACCCTCAACGCCTAAATAACTCTACTACCCTCTCCCTTCCAATGGCAAACACCTCTAAGAAGATCCGTAATCATAAAAACCACGCCCACTCTTGACACCAAGATGTCCATTCTCGAGAAACCTTTGTAGATACTCACGAGGTGCACTCGGAATATCCCCCCGAGCGTCAGCATAGTGCTGCTCAATATCCAGAACCACATCCAAGCCCACCACATCCATCTGCTCAAACGGTCCTTTAGGGGTTTTGAGAACACCTTTAAACATGGCGTCGATTTCTTCTGGGGTTGCTACTCCTTCTGATGCTGCGAGGAGGGCTTCTCTCTTTATGGCTGCCCATATCCTACCAATCCACTCATCAGTCTGTTTGAATCTGAAATAGATGATTTTTAGACTTACCGGTTGTAGATGTAACCCATAGATGGAGTCTTAACTTGAAAAGGTGAGAAGCCATGTGCCTTGCATTGCTCCATCATTAGGGGGATGTAGGATGGGTTCGTCGTTTCGTGACCCATTATTTCAATCTCTGCAAGCACGTTAATGGCCTCTTCCAAGAAAACCCTTTGAGTTTAAATCTTACCTGGAGTCTCAGGAGGCCAGTCTGCACAGTTTATCCAAGTAAGCAAGATTGCCCTTGTAAAAGATGGTGACACTCACAAGAGTGGGCGCTCAGAAAGCGGCGTTCGTTCTTTAACGTGATCCCCTCCAATATCTCAGAACAAGAGTAACTGCTAGAGTTGGAAGCAATTATAGTATCCTCTCCCGCTAAAGCATCCAATTCTACAATGACATTTTGCTTGAGGGTGAGTTGCTCAGGTACACACTTTCAAGTCAGCTCAGATGTTCATCTTCCAGACGGTCATCTCACCTCTACAACAAGCCACGCAGTTTTGAGTGCTTCACGTAGTGTTTTTGGTGAATGAGTGATTATTCTTCCCCATTGGCTGTTTTTCTTTCCAGAGTCTTTTTGGAAGTCGTCGATGGCTTTTAGACTTGCTTCGAGTTGGGTTTCTTGGGCGTCAACGAGGTGGACGTCGTTTCCTCTACTTGACCACTATAAAGAACTCGTTAACAATACTTCAGGGAATAACTCAAAAGTTTTCAGCAAGTTCTCGAGTATAATATTCGTACCATGAATGCAAGGCGTCTGCCCTGTGTGCCTGCCCCGATCAGAGCAACCGAAGTCTTGGGTGTTACCGAGAGAACCATCTTGTCAATGAATATGAGGCTACAATCAAACTCAGGATAGATCTAAGTTGAGAATAAAGACAAAAGAAACAGAGATTCTTATCTAAAGAAAGCAAAGAAAACTCCACAAGTGGTCACCATTCAATATTATAGTCCATTTCGGATCCGATGTGGCTATGTCGACCCGCAGTGGCAATCATCTCCACTTGATGAGCGAGTACCATCGGATCCGAGAATTGTATGGTCAATCAGAATTGCAGGACAATCTGCAGAGCATTTGCTCCTTTCGGAGAAGACTATTGAGGCCATTCCGCACAGCGGAACAGCAATCTTGAAATGATATCATCAACCCAGATATCTGGTTTCAGAGACACATGAGCTTTTCAAGCTGCAAGATTCATTGGGGTCAAGATGCAATGCAACATGTGGCAACCAACTTTGTTGATCCTCTTTGCAGATTATTCTTGGCAGCTATAATATCTTGCAAACTCACTGCACATCCAAAATCGCAGCTGAATAACGTCTCTCCACATCAACATCATCCTGTACCCCCGAAGAAAACTTGGCAATAGCAGCCTGCACAGACTTGGAACTCTGCGGAAGATGCTTCAACGTGCGCTCCAGCGTAGACAGCAAACTTTGATATGTCTCATCCGTTATCTTTCCAGCCCTAAAGTCTCTGTCGATAGCTTTTCGTAGAAGTTGTACGCCTGCGACGGCATGGTGTGGATAGGGATCTATGGATACGATCGGAACCGTAAAGGTTGTTTCCCGAGGTCCTTCTTGACCGAGGGTATCCGGGTCCGGTGGTCGTCTTAGTGTAAAGGTATTGTGTAGACCGAAAGCTAGTGTGTTCATGACGGTGTTTTCAGCGTCTGTGCTTATGTCTGCGATGTCTGCGAGTAGATCGTGTCGATCTGTGACTTCGATTACGTCGACGAGCATCAAGATGCTGAGGTGATAGTGAAGCATAAGAGAAACTGTTAAAGTCAACAAGTGCACTACTTTTAAAGGCGAAAGACACTTACACCATCGGAGTTTAGTTTGCTGCCCGAGAAACTGCATTCTCTTATGGCACTCATCCAGCAATGGACGATAGACCGTGCCAAACTGCTTAATGGAATCCACCACAGCCAAGTACGCCTTGCGAACTTCAGACTCGTCGTGGCCATCTCTAAGAGCCTCTTTAAAGATGGCAGTCAGCTTCCATCCTAGAAGCTTCCAAGATGCTCCGGCAGCGATGATCTGGTTCGCCCTTTCGTCCGTCATATCTGAACTTCCTCGACTCCAATGCTTTGCAGTTTCATCAAACATCTTTGCGCATGTCCTGACTAGTCGCCACGGCAGCTCAGACTCGAAGCCGAACAAGCCTGAAGAAAGCAACGGTCGACAGTTGAGCGTTAAGGAAGCCGAGGTATCAAACGTCAAGGCAGCCCAGTATGCAGTGCTCTCGGCATTGATGAAGCCTGATGTCTCAATCGACTCGGGCGTCGTGACAATGCCTTGCGACTTGAGTGACGGAGATACCTTGGAACCACTAAACTGAAGATTCTTCTGTCGGGCCCTCAGAGTTTGGATCTGTTGCAGAGCCGCATGGACACAAGCTTGTCCCGAGATACCATCAGCTTCTTCCTCTTCCGAGATCCCATCTGGAATCGGAGTCAGGGCAAATAGAAGCAGAGATAGCATAGATCGGTAAGAAGGTCTGTTGATGATTCTAAGCATGTCTCTTCGTGCATGTCGCCAAAGAGCTTGAACAAGCACACGGTGATCATTTTCTGAGAGCGTAGTTCGAGAGCTTATAGGTAACCATCGCGCAGAGAATGAGGCAATGGTGCTCTGCAGAGATTGCTCGATCAAGCAACACCTCTCGCTTCCTCTCCCTGGCGACTGTCCATTGTTTGCAGCAGCATCTGCCATGCATCCATCGAGATGACAACATAGATCCGAGATGCTAACATACTTGTCGGCGAGGTTATGTCCAAACCTAAGACTGTGAGTACCATGCTCGGAACCGAAGGAGGGTCACTCACAAGAAAGGGCAGCTATATCTCCCCATCCATGACCCAAACACAGCTTCAAACCCTTCCCGATACAAACTCTCCAACCATCTAGAGTCAGCCTCACTAAGAAGACCAGTATTCTGTGCCGTAATAGTAGAATATGTCGGTGAAGGCGCAACAAACGGAGTCGACAACACCGAGGTTGTCACGCTCTCCCTGTGACCACCGCGCTCAGAGCCGAGGGCAAACCCCTCATTACCCGCGGAAGCTCTACTACCCTGGGTAGACGACGTGTCACTTGAGGGGTGGTGAGATGCAATCCTGCGACGTCCCTTGCGCTTCACTCCACCAGAGGTGCTGCCGCTGCCGCTCGCTTTGGCGTCTTGGATCCACTAATCCCGGGGTAAGCACATGGTGATTTTTAAGCTCCCGTCTTGCATTTACCTTGAAGGTACATGATTTGTGGCGATTGCGGCAACGGGTGCAAGAAGCGGGTGCTTCTCCAGCTGCGGCGTTGCGGCTCTGGGCCGCATCGCAGGCAACGCGCGATCGACGACACTCATCGCAGCTGGAGAATTGGGTACGGCGCGTGACGAGACCACCCGGCATGATCAGGTCCACCGGAGCCAACCAGGAGCAGGACAAGAAACGGATCCGAAGGGGATGCTTGCTGCGAGGTGTCAATCTCAGCGCTCAAGGATTCATGTGGGGATGAGACAACGGGAAAGAAACACGGAACCGGGCTTCTCTCTAAAGATATGAGTTCCCAAGACGCGGGGTAATGCAGATCCCCTTTTCTGGGGTAATGAAAAGAGAGACCGGGGTTAATCTCTGTCTGGGGATTTGCATCCATCAGGTCATGACCCTCCTTCTGCAGTAGCGTCTCCCCAGCTGAACGAAGAGAATGTCCTAGCCAAGAGATTTCCCCTTTGACGGCCCGTTTTCTTGATCTTGGGGGGATTATTTAGATGACGCCACAAAGTTGGGAAGATGAACGACTTCTTCTCCAGAGGGAGAGACTCCAATTTTTAAGCCCGGAACCGGTTTCTGAGACTAAACTACGGAGCACTCCGTAGCGATTTTTTGCAAAGTGTGCGACCGCCATGTGCCAGCAGGGATCATCGGAACCGAGACGTGACTCGCTCCGAGCCATCACTCACAGACAATGGCTTTGTCTGTCCATGACGCAATTTGGAGAGTTACCAAGTCTTTGACTTTGTTTCTCGTCAGAACCTACTTTGTTTCTTTTCCAGAACAGATAACTCCAAAAAGAAGCAATAATAAATAGATTTCCAGCTCTCTTAATAAACACCAGCTCAACCGTTCACTCGACGAAGGATCAAGTAAAACCCACTTACCATGCAACGTGAAGCCATCATCGAACCAACCTTGCAGCCCTTGACACAAGCGACCAGACGATACCACCCACGCCTGACTCGTACAACAAACTTCTTCAATCTCGGATCCGATACTCAAAGATCGCCAACTCGCTTGTCGACTTTCTTATTCTAGACAAGCGTGTTGATGCTCTCCCTCCCCCGCGTCCGCTTGCCGAGTCAGTGGATACTCAAGCCGCTTACGCCCATGATCAGCACAAACGTTGAAGGCGACTGCGGGGAAATAAAACATGGGGAAAAAGCGAGACATGGGTATGATTCAAACATGTACTTAAGACCCTGATCCCATCTTCTAAAGGATCAGGATCCAGGATCTCTACAGCTAGATCTCACCTTTTAGCAGCAGACGTTTGACTTTTTTGCTGCCATCATGGCTTCTTACACTCCCCCAAACGAAAAGGCAGACTTTGTCGAGGCCGAGATGGGTAATAGCTCTGATCAGCAGCGAAAGGGTGAGGTTGATCATATTGATGCTCTTGCTACCTCGCCCGGTACGACACTCGGTTCTTTCTCGCATCTCGATGAGAAGAAGATTCTTCGCAAGGTCTGTTTATGCGATCATGTTAAACAACAAAGTGCTAACCTTTTGTATGTAGATGGACCTACGGTTGATCCCCATGCTTGCGCTACTCTACCTCCTCTCCTTCCTCGATCGTAAGTCGATCCCCAATAACGACGCCATTCATCGCTAAACCAACCTCTCTCAGGTGGAAATATTGGAAATGCCAAGATTGAAGGTCTCCAGGAGGACCTCAACATGACACCCGATCAGTACAATTGGTGTCTCACAGTCTTCTTCTTCACCTACGCCGCCTTCGAAGTACCTTCGAATCTCCTCCTCAAGAAGCTCCGCCCTAGCGTTTGGCTTCCCACCATCATGGTAGCATGGGGTGTTGTCATGACTCTTATGGGTATCGTCAAGAACTACCATGGTCTTCTTATTGCTCGCATCTTTCTCGGACTCACCGAGGCTGGCCTGTTCCCTGGCGTCGCAGTACGTTTCTCCCATCTACAGTTCAATCCTACCCGCTAATTTATCTAGTACTACCTCACAATGTGGTACTGTCGTCACGAAATCCAATTCCGCCAAGCCCTTTTCTTCTCAGCAGCCTCCATAGCCGGCGCCTTCAGCGGACTCCTCGCCTTTGCAATCGCCAAGATGGACGGCGTAGGCGGTCTAGAAGGCTGGCGCTGGATTTTTATCCTCGAGGGCATCGTCACTGTCATCGTCGCCATCTGGGCCTTTTGGGCTCTCTACGATTTCCCCGAGACCGCAAAGTTCTTAACCGAGGAGGAGCGTGCTTTTGTTGTGTTTCGACTCAAGTATCAGGGTCAGAGACAGGCTTCGAGTGAAGAGGAGGGTACTCATACGAGGGTTGCGCAGACGGATGAGTTTAGGTGGGAGTATGTTTGGAGTGCGTTTAAGGATTGGCAGATTTGGGTCAACATCTTTGTCTACTGGGGTGTGAGTATGGCTCTCCCTTTTCATCATGGCGGAACTAACTGGCTTCAGATTGTGTGCCCTCTCTACGGCATCAGCCTCTTCCTGCCGACCATTATTCGCAACCTCGGCTACACCTCGAGCAAGTCTCAACTCATGACAGTCCCTATTTACATCACAGCCGCAATCATTGCCGTCATTGTCGCCTGGACATCAGACCGAGTCGGAAAGCGAAGCCCGTTCATCGTCGTGTTCCTCTGCATCATGATTGTCGGCTTCTCAATGTGAGTTTCCCCAAACATGTGTAATTCTCAAAGCTGACTCTTTTTTAGGTGTATTTCTACCAGCAACCCCAAGGTCGTCTACGGTGGTGTCTTTATCGCAGCCTGTGCCATCTACCCAGCCTTCCCAGGCGTCATCACCTGGCTAGCAAACAATCTCGCAGGAAGTTACAAGCGAAGTGTCGGAATGGCCATTCAAATCGGAGTCGGAAACCTCGGAGGCGTAAGTTTACGCATGATAACAAAAATTCCAGTCACTAACTTTCTATAGGCCATGGCTTCAAACTTTTACCGACAAAAGGATGGTCCTCGTTATATTCTCGGACATGGTCTGGAACTTGGCTTTATCAGCGCTGGTATCATTGCTGCTCTGATTCTTATTGTGGGATATGATCGTATTAACAAGAGCCGTGAGCGTAAGATGGCGAGAGGAGAGCACAATCAGTATTCTCCTGAGGAACTCTCGGCCAAGGGCGACAAGGCGTTGACCTGGAGATATATGCATTAGTTTGAAGTCTGTCAGATGTTTATGGCACATAGCGGTACAGTTTAAATACCAATTACACATGTTACTATGTTAGTAATGAGGATATGTTGAACTGCAGTCACAAAAATGTCAATATCATTCCCAAGATATCGTTATAACTAACACTGTCGACTCATCTTCATATTCCACTATGGCCAAGAATATGAGCTTGATGACCCAGTTTCGATTTGGCATGAAGGGAAACTATATGAAACGGTTGAAATTACTGAGAATATGGTTTAAGAGCTTCAGGTGAGCTACCACTACCAGTCTGTAGAGCGCGCGGGGGCTCAGGAGATCTCTTCGGCGAGCCTTGACCAGGAATATCCTTGCGTTATTGTCAGCTTGCATAGATTAGAGCTCATTGGGTTGTTTACCTTCCAGGCCTCATCAAATCCAGTGGAACGAACGTATAACACGCCAGGTCCCTCGACAGCATCAACTACCATGTGTTGAATCTTCTTCCAAATGGAATCGTCCTTCAAAACTGCCCAGGGCTTGTCCTTGTACGTCGCCATCAGCTCGTGACATACAGCTGTAGCTCGTGCCTGTTTGATCGCATGTCCGTCATCGCCAAAGTCGTAGAGCCTCATACCGATTTCTAAGATTGAGAGTCAGATACATGGAGCACCACCACACTGAATACAGGGCAGGTTGGAAGTTTCCATAATGGTGTTGTACTCACCTCTAACAGATTCTTCAGACGGCTGCTTGGGGACGTAAGCCGCAATATTTCGCAGCGAAACAGCAGGACAACCCCGAGCGGCATATTGCACGAGATCAAGCCGAATCTTCCATTCCAACAAGCGAACCTTGTCTGCGGTAGACAGCCAAGGCTGCGAGTTGAAGCTCAAGTAGATAAAAGAGGAGTTGACGTGATGCCTAGTACAGGTTTTAGTCGGTGGGTTTTGAGGTCAAACATCGGGGATGCGCTCACATGAGGAAAAAGTCATATTTAACATGGTGTGGAGAATGAATCGCTGCACTCGACGCAACAAGTATCACATCGTGGAACATTTCTGCCGTCCTCTCATCTAGTTCTTCTGACTCCACGTGTACTTGTTCAAGTATGGCGAGCATTGCATCCTTGGCTCTGTGGATGATGCCGTCCTCAATCTTTCTCTTGTCCTCCATTCTCACCGAGCCCGTCAGCTGAGGATCCGCCCTGACCTTTTCGTACATAGAAAGCAACGAAGACATCTTTCTAGGCTCGGAGTTTGCGTTTGCTAGACGTTCGCCGTTGAGAAGTAATTAGTCTAGCCCCTCAATGTTGTAGACACAAGTCTGGGCAAGAGCCTGGGCGACGATGGCAGGCTGCTCCCACTCAAGTCCATACATGAGCTGAATCAGAGGGTGTACAATGCCGGCGTGTAAACGAAGAAGGAGGTCATTGCCCGAGCCATCCCCTTTCAGGAGGTGGCTCTTGACCGACTCATATCCTTCCCGCTCGATGGCTCGTTGAAAGTAGGCGAGAAAGTCTGGGTAATACTCCTCTTTTCCTAGATACCTACTCAGAGGCATGGTCCCAATGGGTGATGAGATTCTCTACGGCGGCTTCGTGCTGGGAGATGACTGGGCGTTGAAGAGGATGACGTAGGTCGTATGCCCTTTGGATGTCAGCGACACTTGCGCCTGTTCCATAGAGAGCCAACAGATGGTGCGGCATCTACACCAACTTGTTAGTAGGTCTTGGTTCATGAATGTGGGAAAGTCAGACTTGCATGGTCATGAAACCCGACATTGTTCAGGAATACGTGGTGATTCTTTAATGGATTAGTATTTCGTTCGACTTCCAAGCGGTTGAGTCTCTGTACCCGTAGATCCTTCTGCAAAGTCTCGCTCACAGTTTGAGCGGCCTCTTCACTCTGTCTGATGTTCCATAATCCCGTGTTTGTAGGTGTGATGTGAATCCTGTAAGGGGTGGCCATGGTGCCGAGAAGCTTTTTTGTCGAGCGAATATGGGACTGTGACTCAGGTGCACAGCTTGTAGAAACAGGCCGCCAAGAGAACGAGAGACCAAATGTTTAAATATTAACCTAGAGGTTAAATCTTTGGCCATTAACGTCAGGGGCTTATAAATCAGAACTGTATTGGGTCTGCGCGAGACAGATCAGTCTCGTGTTGTTATGTGCCGTGCGGTAGGTGCTGTGTGTACAGCTTGGCATCAACAGGCCCCATTTAGCTCCTCTATTACGAACTGACTGGACATGCTTGGTCCAGGTCCGTGGGTCTTGAAGTCCAACCACCTACTCATGCTTTTGGTACTAGTATGCCCACCCATCTGCATCTAAACCCCCAACGGGGCTTGTCGCGAGTGACACCCCTCGGCGTAATCCGGTGACATTAAAACACGGACCTACGTTACAGATCACTACGTCTTTTGGCATGACAGCAACACCTACTCGAAAAGCTGGGACGAGGAATCGAGTTTTGCGGGACGTGACGTGAGGACATCACCATGGTGAACAAGTCGGTCCTTCAGAAGACCAGAAACACAACGGGCAAGTGTATTTAATAATCCACTCTTCAATGCCAGTTCTCTACATAACCGCCAGTTCCACGCCTCTACACCGAGCTGCATGATCTATGTCAAAGTAATCCGATCCCGCTGCCCACGCTTCCTCAAGCAACTGAAACATAACCCTAGAAAGAGGAAAGGTTCGCCCCTGTTCAAAACTTTGCCTCACATCATCCAACGTCCTTTTCGACTCTGGGTGCCGTTTGGGGTATGAGACTTCGAGGCTAGCTGTGATAAGTGGGAAGAGGAGGCCGTTTATCACCAGGAGGCCTTCGTTTTGTGGTTGTTGTGAATGAGCGTAGACGGTCTGGATGGCGGCTATTAGCTTGTTCAGTATGAGCTCATTTTCAGGGACATCTGCCGTCTCGTTCTTGGTTGACGAGCTTCCTGTCTCTCCCTGGCAGTAAGTCCGTCTGCGAGCATCGACAATGCCCGCAAACCTCCAAGCATCCCAGAAATGACGCTATATAAAGTCACTGGCCTCATCAGAGGACCACCCCCACAGGCGAGCAACCGATACACTAATATCTTCATGTATCATATCGCCATATATGTCCAGCAGTCCTCTATGAACTCCAGTAAAAGTCTCGACGCCCATCGTTCTTCCACCCTCTCAGCCATCTTGAGCTTGGCGAAATCGTCTCCAAAGACCTAGGGAGGGGCAGATTCTACCCAGAACGAGGCAAGGCAGATCTACGACGGCCATGTACTCGAGGGCATGTTGAAGGGCCGGGTCCTTTTCTGGACTTGGGACAAGCGTCATTGTTGGATTGGTTAGCTGATATACATCAGCCATCATTCGAAGGTACAGTGTATACGGCTGAGCCTGAAGAAGCTGTGCGAAATCTGTTAGCCATGTTCTTTTTGTAAGTTTCCGGTCATTGGATGTCCATATCAAGGGAGAACTTGCATAAATAGCACAGAGAAAAACTCCAGGACATATTGTACCAGGAGATAAAAGTGCACCACGTGATACGATTTCAATACGGAACGTCTTGAGAGCAATATCAAGACACTCCATAGTTGTTATAGGCATGCTTTCACCCCCATTTGAAGTAAGGGACTGGATAGCAGCGCCCATTATGGGAATTGACTGGCTCTCCTGGGACATGTCGACAAGGAAGGGCTGAATCCAGGTATTGGATTGGGTCTTGTAGAATAATCTCAGCCCAGAGTAAAGAACTACCTAATAGGTCAATTCCAGGCCAAAGATACGAGGGGGTTATCTTGCTGCCTACAATTTCTAAACAGAGGCTGCGTGATTCGAGAATCGTACGTGGGTGGAGGCGCAGTAAACGTGATGGTTGTCTCAAGATTACAAGGTGCATGAGTGTAGTCGTACACCACAGGAGGCTCAGCGTATTGAGGACCTCTAGGCTCAGCAGTATGGTTAATCCAACGGTATTCAGTCGAGTAGCCCGAACATTGAACGTGTCGACGGTTGCATGCTGCACAAGAAGGCCATTGCTGGTCACATTTTCTTCGGCGCTGCCGACAATTCAAGCATCCTCCACGCGAACGAGACATGAGGAAAAAATCTCGGCGATATACCGAATTGGAAAGTATCCCTGTTGATGATCAAATGATGCCACATCCAAGCTCGAGGAGGAGTAGGAAGGGTCTGCAGAGACAAGGTGGAAAAGCTAACTAGTGCAAGTCAAATGTGTACCATTCAACCCCCTCTCACCTCGAGGCCACGCAAGTGACTAAAGCATAATTACGTACCTCTCCCCTCCATTAGCAAAGTTGAATCATATTTGACCGTCTGAAATGATTCAAATTGGAGACAACTCTCTACGGAGTAGGATACGGAGTAGGGTACGGAGTACTGCAAGAGTCGAGGTGCAGGTGGAAAAACTAGCTACAATTGGCCAAGGCTCAATCCCCGTTAGTGGATCCAAGTAACTATATTTGGTAGGTCCCCACCCACTTTAGCGACGCAGCCAATCATCAGACGGCAAGGTTAATTTGTAATTCCTCTTGACATCCCACACTTCGGCTCAAAGCCTTGATCAACAATATTTGATCCTCCAGGAGTTAAAGACGCGTACGTAACTCAACTAGGCAGAAGCATTAAATCAGAGGATGAAACGCCATATTCATGCCATGGGGCCGTTGTTCCTGCATTCGTGAAGTGAGGCACAGACACGTTTTTTCGTTAAACGACCAACCATATTCGTATTAATTCTCCGTCGCTTGACACTCTCTCCATCACCGCCGCCTTAGTTTACGCGTCCCGTATACCAGATGAGCAAAAACGTCTCCGTTGGGGCTCAATTAACGGCCGTCGAGTTTCTGATCTATCCTTCTAGGCTACAGAATTCATCAGGACCTTTTGGATGAAGTAGGAATACGACAAAAACATCCACAGATCAGGGGGAGCATGTAATTTGAAGGTTGTCCGTCGGACTTGGGGCTTCAATATGAGTGATTGTATATAACCTATTCGCTTGTACACTTGGTTACAGCATGGAGTTCTTCAAACACCATCTCTCCTCATCGCGATCGACAAGCCACAATGCAATCTTGCTTCGGCCGCCTTTCCGGCTATCAAAGACTAGATGATCAAGAACGCCAACAAGATCCAGAGCGTGGGTGTTGGCCACCCAAGCGTCCAAGATTCACAAAACCAGGATGGACCACAACATGTCTCATTCTGGTAGACTTGGCACTGTTCGGTCTACTTCTCTACTCCCTACGAGATCTCTTCTCCCTGCTACGTCATAACAAGGAGATGTTCATTCCCCACGTCAATTTAACTCTCCAGGGTCAAGAGCCTGCTCATTCGTCAAGGCAAATACCGCGGATTCTACACCAGACGTGCAAAAACGAGACCATCCCAGAGATGTGGGCCGAGCCACAGCAGAGTTGTCTCAAAGCGTACTCGGGCTTTGAGTACAAGGTACGTTTGACAGTTCACCACCCCTGTGAAAGAAACACTATGTTCTAACCAGCACTCCAGCTTTGGACGGATGAGCGAGCTCGCGAGTTTCTGTCGTCCGAGTATCCTTGGTTTCTAGAAACCTGGGATACCTACCCTTTTCCAATTCAACGAGCCGACGCCATACGCTACTTTGTTCTTCATCATTATGGTGGTATTTATCTCGATATGGATACCGTCTGCCACAAGCCCTTCCCGATCGACCAAATAGAAACCGACCGGAAACACAATTCCCTCTTCCAGGCCACCAAGCCTACAGGCATCACGAACGACATTATGATCTCATCTGCAAGACACCCTGCCTTTGCATCAGCCATCTCCCGATTACCGATCCACCACCGTATAACGCGATTCTGGGCTTGGCTACTACCGTACGCTGCAATCATGTTTTCAACAGGTCCTCTCTTCATATCTCTAGCTACAGCGGCCTACCTATACGGGGAGCCGTCGCTACCGTCGCCCACTGTGCAGGTCATCAGCTCGACCAATCTCAAACCATACATCACAGACCTCCAGACATCCACTTGGTACAGAGCAGATGCTCGTGTACTAAAGTGGCTCGCAAATAAACCGTTGATCTGGTTCGTTCTAGGCACTGTGGGGGTTATTGGTGGTGTGTACCTTCTGAACAAAGTGTTGTTGTTGATCTACAGGGCCCTTTGTTGCATGTTGAAAGCCATGGGTTGGTGGGTTCTCAAAGCGGCGAGGCGTGTATATATGAAAGTGAACTAGGCATGGTTGGCACTAGATACATTGTATAACGTTGGAATACGAAAATTAGATCATAGGGTTTTTCCTTGTGCTGGTCTGCCACCTTGAGAATACGGTAACGATCGTCTCTCATTAGAGATGCTCGGTTGCAAAAAGAGAGCCTTCTCTCTTCCCCCGTGTATCAAGTAATGACTCCTATGCCCTTGATGCAAACACTTCGTCTTAGAAATGCGGGTTTCAATACCAAGATCGCCGACTTTCGCCCTAAGCACATCCATGTTCCTCCACGGGATGTCACTCTCGGGGGGCGATGTCGTACTTAGTATGACACTACACAGACCTATTCGGCCGAATCTAGCAGCTCCATCTCTTTCTTGGTCCGAAACCTCGGGCCCGGCATTTCCAATCACCCCGGCTCGAGTCCGAGGGCACCCGTTCTACCAGCTTACCATTCATATTTTACCTTGCCGGCTGTCCGTAACCTTCTTCGATATACTGCAAATTTTTCCCTTCCCAAAATGTATCTAATGTCGTTTCGTTCAGTCTCGCGCCCTGTAGTTGCGAACTTGCGCCCCATCGCCTCTCGACGCTTCACATCGACAGTAACTCGGCAAAGGTCCACCCGATCATGGAAGAACTCAGCAGTGCGGCTTAGTCTTGCCGCTGGCATCTTCTACTACTTCAATACCAGCCCTGTATTTGCAGAGGCTGCTTGTATGTGTTGGGTGTGTAAGTTCATAGAGCCATTGTTGACTCTCTAGCACAAACAGTACCTACTCCCACCGACGACCTCCCTGTCAAAGATGGCGCTACCCAGAAACAAAAACATGACTCATCCAAAACCGAGACAATACATGAGGAGAACCCCGGATCGACCAAGACTGCCGAGCCCCAGTCAGGCGTCCAGAATGTCATGACTACGAATGACACTTCCACCTCAGAAGATACCGGTCAGCAGGGCGCATACAACCCCGAGACGGGCGAGTTCAATTGGGATTGCTCTTGCCTTGGTGGAATGGCCCATGGTCCTTGCGGGGAGGAGTTCAAAAGTGCATTTAGCTGTTTTATGCTCTCAACCGATGATCCCAAAGGGATGAACTGCATTGACCAGTTCAAGTACGTCAAGCACCAAACCATACCCATCCATGTACGTTCCAACGACTGATGCGATGCCAGGGTAATGCAGAAGTGCTTCAAAAAGTACCCTGAAGTTTACGGAGCCGAATTGGCCGACGACGCGGAGGATGATCCTACGTCGAGCGCTGGCGATGAGCAAGCTGACACATTGGGCATGCAGGCCAATTCAACGCCTTCTACTAAGACAGATCCTACATCAGAAGAGCCAGAGCGGGCGCGCAAGAATCAGGGACCAAAGAAGAAATCAAATGGCGACCGTATATAGACTCATGATGCTACCGCAGGTTCACCATATCCGCAGTCTTTGCCCATTCCCATCATGTCCGGTTATAGGTGCTGGTCGCTATCTACCCGGACATCTATCGGTCAGAGACAAGGCCAAGAAGCCTCCCAACTCCTGTTTTGAAGCATCTCAAAGTTTCCCCGATCAGTAAAGAACTCAGTGGAGACTTGGCCCCAGGTCAAACTTGGATCATGACTTATTGGTTGGTCATCGGGTTGACCATTACGATAGCCAATCTCGAGCTGAGCGGAGGTGCCCCGCTTGAGATCTTGACGGCATCACCCCACGCACGATGCGATGTCCCTCACGAGTCACGACTTGAATCCAGCATCTCAGGATCTACGTTGGTATCGCTTTGAGAATGGCGTCAACAGGAACCCTAAAAGAGTCAAATCGCACGCTGCAGATCCTAGAAAATGCCGTCAAAGGCAAGTATGGAGTCTTGGCAGCCATATGGTAAATCGTCCCTCCCACTCCTCTTAACAGACTCATACTCATCAGATGACAGTTACAACGTCGAGCACCTCACAGCTCTAGTCAAAGCCGCCGAGACCAAGCGCTCCCCATTAATCTTACTCTTATTCCCATCAACATTGGAACAACTCCCAACAATGGCTTGGGCTGCATCAGCCGCCATCAAATCTGCCACTGTGCCTCTTTCGCTTCATCTGGATCACGCACAGGATGTGTCGCAGATTGAGAAAGTCGTTTCTAGTCTTCCATTTGACTCTATAATGGTTGATATGAGTCATTACGATCACGAAGAGAACCTTTCTAAAACAGCTACTCTTACAAAGTTGTGTCACGAGCATGGTATAGCAGTTGAAGCAGAGAGTGGTCGTATCAATGGCGGCGAAGATGGCATCGCTGATACTGGAGACCTCGAAGGCAAGCCTAATCCCTTTAATTACAATCAAACATTAACCATGAATTACAGCCCTCTTCACTACTCCCGAAGAAGTAGAAGACTTTCTAAACGCAGGCATCGACATCCTCGCCCCAAGCATTGGAAACATCCACGGCGACTACCCACCCGAAGGACCCAAGCTGGACCTCATCCGCCTCTCCTCAATCGACCAGCAAATCCGTGGCCGTGCCCTAATGGCTCTCCACGGTACAAACGACTTTAGCGCTGAGATCATGAAGCAGTGCATCGACGCCGGCGCCGTCAAGCTCAATGTGAATAAGCTGCTGCTGGAGGTGTGGCATGTACACCTGAGGGAGAACGCTGATAAGCCGTTTATGCAGCGGACTGATGAGGGGATTAAGGTGTTGCAGGAGGAAGTTGAGAGGTGGATGGATATTTGTGGGAGTAGTGGTAAGGCATGAGAGAAATCGAGGGTGTCATCTTCAAAGATCCAGAGCTATTATTACAGAAAGGAAAGGTAAAGGGTACAATACTCAAACAGAAATAATACGATACAGTATACAGGCCTGTGTACTGACTGTTACACCATCCTCCGGGTTCTCTCCATCATCGTCTTCTTCACTCTTCCCCAGAGAAGTGGGCTTGATCGTCATCCTCGTCCTCATTCTCGCCCTCGTCCTCACCATCGTCCTCGCCATGGGTCTCGCCCTCATCCCCACCTTCGTTTCCACCCTCACTCTCATCCTCGTCCTCTTCCTGGGTCACCAAACCACCACACAAAACCCGACGGGGTGGAGTCACATCCTGAAGATGCTGAACCCAAAAGTCTTCCCACTGTGCATCATCCATCGCCCGGAGGCCATCGTCAGGTTCGATTCCAGTGTATTTCTTGTAAAACCAGAGATGAATAGCTCTATACCGTTCGTTGGGCATCGGTACGTGGTTGGGCGCTTCCTCATGGTAGGTGAACCCGCTTGCTTCTGCCTCATCAATGGCATCTCGAATAATGCTCCTGCATGACGGCCACTGATTCCTGAAGGTTGCATACAAATCGTCAAAGGCCAACGAACCGCTTCGTATAAACGCAGCTGCGATCTTAGGACACCAGCTCAGACAGTGGGTCAGAAAGTAAGTGAGGATTGGGATCTCCCCCTGTCCATCTCGGGCGTTGATGTCGGCCCCGCCGTCAACTAGTAGGTTGATAATCTGCTCGACGATTTGAGGATCGTCTGGGAGGCAGTGCATCGGGGCTCTTCCCTTGGCATCCCTAACATTCGGGTGGACATATCCCAGCATGAGTTTGACCATTGAAACGTCGCCGTTGCGACAAGCTTGGTGAAGAGCTGACACTCCGGTGCCGAGGTGCGTAGTAAATGAGGATCCGGCTTCAATAAGAAGCTTGGCGATCTGGAGGGTGCCAGCAGACACGGCAAAATACAGAGGGTTGGCGCCCTGCTCAAGTGTCTCTCGGATAATCGACTCTTTGGTGAACCAGAGTGCACTCTCTGCATGTCTAACAACCTCTTCTACGGGCTTGCTGGGGCGTGGAAAGATCCCCTAAAATCTTTTGGCCCTGCGTCTTGACTCTCGCCCTCCAAAGGTTTTCATGCTGGTATCCACCCCCACTCGGTGGTTGATGTCAACGTTCTCTTGTTGTAGGAGGAATTGCATGGCCTCGACGTTGCCATTAATCGCCGCCCAGTGCAATGGGGTCGCTTGGTCCTTGAGTTTAAGCGCGGTGAAGGACCTGACACCAAGAAGCTCGTTAAAGGGTCCCCAGATCGCCGTCGATTGGTCGCCAGCGTGTACGTCGGCGCCGCAAGACAAGGCAATAGTCATACCAGAGATGTTATTCTTCTTCGTCGATAAGATGAGGGCAGAAGAATTGATTTCGCCATCCAGGCGGTACACGATTGGCGTAATGACGTTTCTCAAGTACCTGCATGTAAATGCGAGGCTCAAAAGGTCCTTCCAGACCTTGGAGCCGATTTCATCGTGGTCGCTATCGAGTTCAAATGCCTTCTTGACGATGTCTTGAACGAGCTCGGGTGCAAGTGTGTCGAGCCGCCCAGTAGGAGCCATCGTCCCGGTTGCGCGTGAAGCGATAAGAAATACAGTTCAGGGAAACCGATACAAAAAGGATCGTACTTGTAGAAGTAAAGAATAGAAACGAAAGCCAGATGTTGTTGGATGGTCGGTAAAGAGCGTGGGATCGTGATGGAAATGGTGAGTTGTGGGAGAGAAGAAGAATCTGGGTGAGGTGCATCGCATCACTCCTCACTAAATATCTGTGCACGGCCTGACAGTGAATCACAGTCGCTAACCTATTGACGCCTCATCAAGCCAAACGGGTTGTTCTGTTTTTTTAGGAATCTACCAGATGCAGAACTTAACCTTCAAGTCCCAAACGCAAGTCAGTCAACATTCAAATACGCACACGCGCCTTCAAACAGCACCACGATCACTGACCTGTCAAGGTTTGAGTTTATTCACTGTTGTCTTTCACAGTTCCCTCGGAAACGCAGCGTGGTGGCAGCTGCACCTGAACGCGAGACCAACGCCGGTCACGCCCATGTTTACGCAAGGACCTCGTGAACGCATGCAAAAACCAGATGTCATCAACCTTCTTCTGATGTACCAAGTAGTATTGGGAAAGCAAAAATACAAATATATAGTAGGCAACAGCCATCGCAAACCCAAATCCGAGGAGTGTCGTCTGTCTCCGGAAGTCGGCAATAACTAACCGACATCTTCCAGCGAGCCAACGGGGGTCAAGCAGCCCACGGCCCACGACTTTGTCACAAGTCTAGAGGCTACTGAGCATTTGACTCAAATAGAAGCCGAGAGTACTTGGCCGTGTTGCAATCACGACCAGATTGCTTACTGCTGCGTTCCCCTCCCACTGGGCAGGCCGAGTTAATGTGCCAACAACTACATTGGACCGCGATAGAAGAACACCTGATACTGCAAGAAGTGGCATATCTGCAGCGTCCTAGTCGTACTAGATACAGCATGTCTTGTCGACTTGGAAAGCATTCCCCAATCCAGGACCCAAGCGCAACGTTGTTCTTCAAAGGATCACCGGCCGCTTTGACCAGTTTACCTTCGTTCAACATCGATCAAAGTTCAATTTCCGAGCCTCACATAGCGATGAAACGTAAGAATCCAAAGGCCGAGCCTCCTCCAAGTCGTAAAGGTTGAAGTTGCTGTGCTCCGACGTGCCGTACTCGATCAAATGAGCAGCCAAGCCCGTCTGACCACAGCCATCCGAGCAAGGAAGGCTCTTGAGGTTAGGACAAATCCAAGCGCCAAAACATAAGAAATGAAGCTGATTAATTCAGAAATTCCCCAGATGAACAACAGACGTTCTCAAAGTAACAATCGGAATCCCGGAGCTCGTCGGTCATCCCGCGGACCCTCGGCCCCAAATACTCCAAGGAGATTTCGGAAAGCGCCCCATTACTAAGGATGGCGCCATCGGCAACAACGACAAAACACGGGCAGGTATTCCTCCGAACCTGAGCAGAATGTGGGCTCCTATCGGATTTCTAAGCCGGAACCAAAAATCGAATGAATAATCGTATCTCGGGAAGGGGGTGAACCAACCCCTCACTCAATGGGTGTGATCTACATATAAAACAGCCGCGTACTCTTTTTCGCTTTTTGACATGACTTCACGCATCGCTCAACTCGGTAAACAACTCTTCAACATGGCTTCCAAGACTCAGACAGATATCACACTCTACACCGTTGGTACACCCAATGGTATCAAGGCCTCTATCCTTCTCGAGGAGCTGGGTCTTGATTACAAGGTGTATCCCATCAAGATGAGCGAGAACGAGCAGAAGGAGCCCTGGTTCCTAGAGATCAACCCCAATGGCCGCATCCCCGCCATCACCGATACTCTTGATGGTGAAAAGATTCGCATTTTTGAGTCGGGTGCTATTTTGGAGTATCTTATTGATCGCTATGATAAGGATCACAAGGTTTCGTATCCTTATGGATCTCGCGAGCACTGGGAGACGACGAGTTGGGTGAGTTCCCACATCTCCACTAAACTCATCGATGACGCTAACATAGACACAGCTCATGTGGCAGATGGGTGGCCTGGGTCCCATGCAGGGACAAGCAAACCACTTTAAGCGTATGTGCATTTAATCCCCATCAATTACCCCTTCTAACACTCCCTAGGATACGCCCCGGAAAAGATTGAGTATGGCATCAACCGCTACGTCAACGAGACACGCCGTCTATACCGCACCCTAGACACGCATCTCGAAAAGTCATCATCAGGCTACATTGTCGGCGACAAGGTAACCATCGCCGACATTTCCTGCTGGGGCTGGGTCTCAAGTGCCAGTAAGCTACCCTCTTAACTCTTTACTCTAAAACAGCCAACTAACGCAACTTGCAGAATGGGCTGGTGTAGACCTTTCTGAGTTCCCTCACCTTGAAAAGTGGCTCTACAAGCTCCTTGAGCGTCCAGGATTTGAAAAGGGTCGTCATGTGCCTACGCCTCACACGGCGTTTGAGACCAATAAGTTGTCTGAGGAGGAGATTGAGGCCAAGGCTGCTGGGTCGAGAGCTTGGATTCAGGCTGGCATGAAGGATGACGCGAAGAAATAAGTTGAAACGAGTTGACCACGATTAATTGAATGACTTATACGATTGCTTATGGCTGACTAGGTCATGGCACGATGCGACCTTACATAGTGTCCCCATCCATTCAGCGACAAGCTTACTTCTTGACAACAGCCAACTGACTACGAACAGGAACATTCTCCTTCTTCCCAACCTCAGGGAATCCCTCAACCTTGACACCCTTCCTAAACAAGACACAATGCGTCGACCCGCCGAAATGAAACATGCCCGTCTCTTGACCCTTCTTAATCTTCTGTCCCTCCTTGACCGTGATCTCACACGTGCTCACCTCATCCATGCCGATACCGATGAAAGCAATCAATCCAATCGCCGGTTCATCTGCTTCTATCAGGATAATCGCCCTCGTCGCTAGGGCACTTAGGTATCCTTGCGACTGCGATAATCCCGCCAGCGAAATCTCGTTTTGCCCGGGTTCGCCGACGCCTTCGAAGAGTGGCTCGCTAAAGTACGTACCCTCTTGGACAAAGGCTCGACGTACCGTTCCCGACACTGGCGAGTGCCAGCGATGATAGGACAACGCTGAAAGGAACGCCTGGTAAATGGTGCCTCCTGCGAACTTCTCGGCCAACGGATCGTGGGCGAGCATGTCGAGGATAGAGTAAGGTTGACCCTTGGCGAAGAAGCGATCACGAAGCTTGACATTTCGCTCAATGTTGTACACGCGAGATTCGCAGCAATTCGCAATAACGAGGTCATCATCGGGCGATGCGACCGGGCGAGCCGAGTCACGAACCTTGCGAGTGAAAAAGTCTAACACGCCATCAGCATAGCATCGTTAAAGTAAGCGCGTCTACTTACCGTCCCAAGACTTGAAGCCATAGTGTGTAGCTGAAGGATCACACTCAAACATCTCTTCAAACCTGAGGTTTGACTTTTTAGGTGCGTTGGCGACCTCGACGAGATCACCTAGGCCAGTCTCGCCGAACCAACCCAGCTTATGATTTCCCAAGACTTCAGCCGATTCAGGAGTCTTGTATGTCAGCTCGACTATACTCAAGAACAAGATGGTAGATCTTACCTGAAGGAACTTGCCCCATTCATTGAGAACCTTCTTGATCATCCGATTAACATCAGGATCCAAGAAAGCAGCATAACCACTACCCAATCTCATCAGCTCAATCCCTTCTCACAAGTTCATATCAAACTCACCTCGGCGTTCCCATGGGATAGTCAAAAATAGCATTCATAGGCACACCCACCATACCCACACTCTCCGCAGCATCAGTCCACTCAGGCGCCCTCGTAAGAATATGATTCAAAACCTGCAGCATGTGCTCATAGTCTCTAATCTGCGGTGTTCCCGTCGGATCATTGCAGTAGGGGTGTTTCTGGGGAATCTCTTCAAACATTTGTACAAAGTACATGTACACGCGAGGCGTCTTTTCGATAAAGTCTTTAAACTCTTGGAGGACTGGGACCAAGTCTTTGGGGTTGTCGTCGGCGTGTTTGCTTACGCGACGGATGTATTCGCGGTGGACGCGGTGGTCGGCTGGGAGCCAGGCACCGGGTCTGAGGATGTCAGTGGTGATGGTTACGTTGGAGGTGAGAGGCTTACTTGTGAACCCGGTGTTCCTTGGGGATGTGATGAGCGTCTCCGTGTTGAACGACCATTGTGTATTATCTTGATCAGATACGATAACTAATCTCAATGCCCTTCACTCATCACGCCGAGAGCAGACCTCTATATAAATCCCCCATCTTCACATGTCCTCCACGTCACATCCCAATCGATGATGCAAACCCACCGCCAACTCCACCACTAAAAAACACCAGCTGATTACTTCCGCAGCACTTTTTACTCTTTTCATTCCGTTCTATCCGTTCCCTAACAGCTCAACCGGGCTGCGGGAAAGCATTGGTTCGTAAACTTTTTGAGAGAATACGCGCAACCACATCGATGTGCCGATCTGCCGAAACTTGGATCGCGATTCGGGCGGTTTTGGTGTGTAATGATGACGTTGTGGAGTCCTAAGAAAGACCGGCTTTTTTGTCAAAACTCCAGATTTCGGTTGCCGGATATTGAGTTGTGGCTGTTGGATTTGCGTGTAAACTTCATGATCACTTGTGCCGTAGCTGAACAGCTTGATATGCCGTTCACTCAGATGGCCTGATTAATACATTTGAGTTCTCGGGGCTCATCTATCACGGCCGCATTTGGACACATCGACAGCACAAGATATCAGCAGATTCACTCTTCACGGTTCGGCACAGCAAACATCTTAAAGTCTTGTTATTCACCCCACACCCATCATCTCCAATCTCCAAGAGTGCTGATAGAAAGCCCCTCCCCTCTCCTCTTCTCTCCTCTCCCTTCAAGAGAGCTGTCACCGCTGGCCTCGATTCAGGATCATCAAGCCCAGAATCACTGCGACTTTCCCTCCAGTTCAACCAACCAACTACACCCAGCATCCATCCCCATTTTATCATTCCCCTTCTCGTGCCTTTTTCCTCCTCCCTTCACCAAGTGCAAACGGGAAGAGGAGACACCTCAAAAAAGTCAAAAGCAAAAACAGCAACCAACTGTATAAAAAGGACAAATAAAAATGAAAGCGCCAACGCCGATAATTAAATACATGAAGGATATGGGACGCCCAAAGCACTTCAGGAATAAGAGTCCCGTCTGTAGGCCGGGAACCAACACCACTCGTCGTCGTCGAGCTTCCATGAATGTCAGGCCAGTGACTATATCTTTTCTTCTTCTCGCGATGAGGTTGCATCACGCCGACAAGTGGTTGGTAGCATCCCGTCCAGGTATATGAAAGAAATCGCTAACACGGTATAAACAAAGGGAATGGCAGTTGCGTCGCTAAGCAGGCGGCTGGCTTGGTATGGTACGGGTAAAACTAACACAAGGGCTGAATGCAAACAGGTAGGTAATTGGCAAGGAAATTCGTTTCGTCGTGAAGTGTCGTCGGGACACATTGGGTCGGTGTCGGTCTTCTCTTTTCTCTGGATCGCGCGGTTGACAGAAAGGAACGGTTAAAGGAACTCTACATCACCACACAGCATCCACAGCCACCCTTGTCGTCGTCAGCAGGTGCTGGTTGTTGTTGTGCGGGAGCTTGAGAAGCTGGTTGAGGCTTCGGTTCCTCTTGTGGCGGCGCATGTGGTGTAACTGGCGTCCTTGGGCTCGGCAGTGGGCTGTGATGCTTGTCCGAGATCTTGGGCATGGTAGAGTATCCGCCTGGGCGTTGAGTTGGACTCTTTGTCGGCTCGAGCTTAAGCGGCCATTCGTCTTCTGTTTGCGACTTCTCCTTGTCCTTATCCTTATCCTCCTCGGCCTTCTCAGTCTTCCCGGGCTCTGTGGGCCTCAGGAGGGCATGATCGTTGAGCGGCCGGAAGTCCTTATCGTAGACGTCGCCAAACTTGCCCTCCTTCTCCCACTTCTCCTGCTGTAGACGTCTTGCGACAGTAGGGAGCAGCTGCTGGTCTGGAGGCAGTCGAGGATCGGGCTTGTAAGAGTTGATCATCCATGGTGGGTCGCCCTCGGGGGCCTTGTTTCCTGGAGATAATTCTCCAGATCTAGTAGATGGTCGGGTTGAGATGCTTCCGCCGATAGACCCAGAGCGCGTCTTTGGTCTACCCGTCGTGGTCGCCGTCTTGCCCGGCCCTGACGTCTTCCGGACGCCTGGCGCAGGCTTCTTCGGGGACGTATCGGTAGTGGAGCGCTTCGGCGCAGACAAGGTAGTGTTTCCGTTGAGCGACATGGTGTCAGGCCCTTTCATGTGCGCGCTTCCAGGTCGAGTCTTTTCATTTGTTAAAGATGATTCTTCTCCATCAGGGCTTTCGCTCGTCTTCCTCGAAACACTGGATCCTCGCTCAAAACAGTCGACAGGAATAGGTGCTGGACTAACCTTTGCAACCGGAATGCGAGAGCCTCCCTTGTGGTTGTTTGAAGTGAAGTAGGCATTAGCCTCCTCTTCACGGATCTCTTCGGGAGTTCGCAGATCCCAGCTCTCCACCACTGGCTCATTTCGTGATTCGACAGCGGTCGAATTCTTGCGAGACCTGGGAGCGTGGCTCTGTTCGGACGCGTCGGTGCCTCGGCGCATAGCACTGCGGCTCCTGTCTCGTCTCTGCTTGCTATGGTTGCGCGTTCTGGGGACAAAGAAGCCTGCAGCTTGAAGCTCTTCGCTTTCTATCTTTGCCAACTTGTCTCGGTGGATCCACTTGGACTCTTCGTCATCGGGGACGACAGCGTTTTCCAAGGGCACAGCGTTTCGACTATACTCATCACCATTCAAGTGAGGTCCGTAGGTTGCCCAAGAGCCGTCATCTAGAGTTGGGCTGGTCTTGGGCTCGCTACCGTAGTGTGTTCCGTCTACCGAGCTGCGTACCTTGCCGCTCGAGAGGTTGTCATGTGAGTTCCTCTTGCGACCAGCTCGCTCCATGGCAGAGTGGTAGGATGGCACGTTCGAGTTGCCGTTTTGATTAGTGTAATGGTTTTTGTGCGTGTAGTCGTGGTTCGTGGTGGCATTCATATCGTCGTCCAGGTCCTGGCGAGCGGTCAGTACTGCAGCACAGGCAGATGTCCCGTGACGTTGACGTCGACACCTCCTGCAGGACGGAAACGTTTCGTACCTCCTTCTGATGATGGGCATATCCCCACGAATCCCTATATCCATGACTGCTGCGCGGCGGAGTAATGTCTTCGGTCGAAGTCGGGGCGGGTGCCATTGTGGCCATATCGATGGCGCCCGCAACCCCCTGAACGAGTAGAGGATCTGGCGGCGCGGTGGGAGCGAAAGACGGAAGGTGAGTGCAAAGCGGCGAGAGAATGCGCGATCGTATACGAGAAGACGGTGTCGGGATATATGGGTAGCAACTTGAGCTAGTCACTAGTAGTAGAACGGAATATTCGCTGTCGGACAAAGAAAGACGGTTCGTGGCGGGGCAAAAGGTGCGCGACGAGTCGGAGCCGGCGATAAAGGGGGAGGGAGGGGATCGTCAAAAGAAGCGACAAGACAAGAACAAGGCCACTTCTCAGAACAACGACAGACGTAAACCTTCAACTGCCGACGATGGAGATGTCGCCGTCAGTCAAGATCACGGCACGGCTCTCTAGAAAATCGAGGCGCGTCAGGCTCGGAAAGGGAGCTTTGCAAAGAGATGAGGATGGGGGGTTTTCGGACTGATGTCTGCAGGACGGGAGACAGGAGGTCCCATCCGAGAGGGGGGTTGGTTGGCTGAGAGCGCGTCGGGATACCCGCACTGTGTTGGATTAGCGGTCCACTGGTGGCAGGCACCTGAACTGCGCTAGAAGCCGGTGCCTCCAGGCCCCTGCAACCCTCCCCGTCCGCTGTGGCCGGGGCTGCTACGGAGGATGATTTCAGCGGGCTCCAGTGGGCTCTCCCGGAAATACAGTGGAGGGCAGTCTTGCAGGGGTGAGCAGCAGGACCCTAGAGGTGGCTTGAGACGGGATATGAATTTGTATGATGGAGAGACATCTTGTACCAGGATGGTTAGATCTCTTTTCTGTTTGTTCATGTGGTCTGCAACTGGGCTCGTTCACGGGTTATCCGGAAGGTTGCCTCTCTCTGTCTGCCCCTCGCTGGAGGCCACCTAATGAGAAGTCATGATTACGCCACGGTTCCAAGGTTCATGTACGATGATTACATCCTCTTGTCGACCACAGAATCGCACTTGGCGCAACTCTGCAGCCTCTGAGGCTGCCCTCTGCACGCTAGGGCCGTCCATGTTAGTTGCCGCCGCCGTTTGTTTCATTCTGATTGCTCAATTGGTGACGCACCTGGAGGAATGGCGCGCAGATAAAGACCAACCGTGAGTGGAAGACAAGAGTCCGGCCCCTGAAGGAAACAGACCCGTGCCAGGGTCACAGACAAGGGGACGACGACACGAACGGTCAGAGGGGAAATTTGGCGTTGTTGATGTTGGGGGAGACAAGAACATCTGGTCCGAGGTTAGTTGCTTTTTTTCGCCTCTGGTGCTGTCAAGGTATCCTTGTTCAGTTTTGGCATCTTCTTCTCCTTCTAGCCTAAGCGGAGAAACAAATCAGAGTGGCATAAAGTCGACCAGCGTCGTTATTACAATCGTCCTCGACATGACCAGAGAAACGACGTCTCCTTGACTTGAACAAGGCGATGCCGAGATTAGCTTCCCTCCAGAGACCGTCCCGTTGCGCTGGGAATGGACCGGCCGCTTCTAACCCTGTCGTCTTCCTTGTCCATACTGACAGGGGGGTTGGTTATCGTTCTGCAAGAGTCCTTTCCTTTTTTTTTTTTTTTATGACAGGGTGCAAGTGCTACAAGGACGAGAAGACAAAAGAAACGTTCAACGTGGCCAGTTTCATCATCAACCATGGCCAAGGATCAAGTTGCGAATAGACTCATCCTTCACCAAAGTTCAAGTCCACATCCAGATTGAACCTGTCCGCCACAGGTTTTGAAGTTTTAGCGCTGATGCTAGTCTCGCACTGTTCTCAAACTGTGCTGTCCTCATGAAACAGCCCCACAATCCCACGGCACTTGTTTCTCCAACATCTCGGTTACGGCCGTGACAACCTCCGTCATTCATCAAACTAGCATTCTTTTCGTTCCTCATTAAGCATGTCAAAGTCCATCCCCTCCCTTGGGTCTCAATGAATGCCTGAATCTGGATCTGGATCTGGGTCTAGCATCTCGGTCGCTCAGCCTCGGTCCTTTTGACCAACCACTGATTCACCTCTGGTATTGCTGCTCGTCATCATTCTCACGACTTGCTCAGCTTACGAAGTGACCCATTCATCTTCAGCTCGAATCTCATCTTCGACTCACCTTGGCTGCTCGATTCTCTACTCCATACCAACATAGCTCTGAAAATACAAACTTCATCTCTATCGACTCTCAGTTCCTTAATCAACTCCCCGACAATGACGTGAACCAACCTCTCAGCCAACCCCCTTCAACAAATACGCCGAGCTCTCCCTTACATTCATGACAATCAAATCAACCAGTCGACATGAACCTCGCATCCGCTTTCTGAAAGAACTTGTCTAAGACAACCCCGCAGCTCGCATGGCCAACAGTCGCCATCACATTTCTGGTTTCACTCAGGTTCATCATACTTTTGGCTTGACTAGCACAAAACTCAACCAATCTTCTGGGACGACGTTGCATAAAACGGCCCAACCAACGTCATGGCATCATCAACGAGGAAGAGGAGGACCAGGATCGTCTGCATCTCGGATACTCATAATTGCACGGTGAAACTTCCCAAGGGAGATGTCCTCATCCATGCCGGTGACTTGACGAACCAGGGAAGCTATTCCGAGGTTTGTCGCCCCTTGGACCCTGAGGCGTTTGACTTGGGGCGACAGAACGAGGCTGATGGCGAAATTTAGCTTTCCAAGACGATCGCCTGGTTGGAAAAGGCGGACTTTGAGGCCAAGATTGTCGTTGCGGGTATGACAACTCCATATGATCGAGGTCATGGTGACTGACGGCAGGCACCAGGGAATCATGATATCACGCTAGACTCGGACTTTTACGCCGAGCATGGCATGTACATTCACAACAACAACCCTCAGTCGCCAGAAGAGTGCCTCGGCTTGTTTGCCTCATCTTCGATAACATATCTCCATCACGAATCGGCTACCATCCGCCTGAGATCACCGACAGGACCACACACTGAATTCAAGGTCTTTGGGTCCCCCTACTCTCCACGTCACGGGTTGTGGGCATTCTACTATGACGCCCCAAAGCACCACAGCAACTGGTCCGACCTGACATCACTCTGGGAGCTCATCCCCCTCGACACGGACGTCGTCGTGACGCACACGCCCCCGAGGACGCACTGCGATGAGACGGATGAGCGTCGAGCTACCGGCTGCGAGGCTCTGCGGCAGGCCCTTTGGCGCGTGAGGCCACAGCTTGCCGTCTGCGGGCACATACATAGCGGAAGAGGCGCCGAGCGGGTGACGTGGGACCTTAGCTGTCGAAACGTCGCCTACCCGGAAGAGAGCGTCGTCCGTTGGCAGGATCCGGGTCAGGGAAACAAGACGAGCTTGGTAGATCTCACTGGGAGGAAGGCTCCCTCGCTCGCCAACGACGGATCTCATCCAGGCCGATCTAGGTCAAATGCAGGAAACGTTGACGCAATGACTCCCTCGGATCCCATCACCGCGGCGGACAGTCCTCCATATACCTTTGGAGCAGACGTTGAAGCTGGCCACGGGACCCTCGGACTGGGTGGCGATCCGTCATCTCCGCGGTGCGATCAAGCCGCCCTCGCTGGCAGGATGGGTCGTAGAGAGACGTGTGTGGTAAACGCCGCCATCATGAAGAGCCGTTATCCACACATAGGCGGCAAGCAGTTCTACAAGCCCATCGTGGTCGATTTGGATCTTCCTGTTTGGGATGACGAGAGCCCCTGATTCGATCTTAGCTACCCTAGACTTGGCATTGGCTCAACCGCGGGTTGATGCCCAACCAGGCACGGCGAGAAGAGATGCCTTGATTGCGACCGACATGGAGGCTTCTTATCAAGTTTTCAAGTGGCCGAGTGTAAAATGATGAAGTGCAGCTTCGTGCCGTGTCATTCTGCAGTCTCCCTGTTTGGGACGTGTTCTTTATGTGACTGGTAGCAAAGCATCTGGTTCCACGTCGACGATGAACCGTGGCACTCAACAACCACGACACCTAGCGTCGGAGGGGATCAACTGTAATTTATGACCACGACGACGTGGTTCCAATAAAGAATACACCCATCAAGATGGCAAGAACACCAATATCAGGGAAAAGGCCAATACCAGACCTCTCATCTACAGCCACCATCGTGCCATCATGTCTCCTCGTGTAGTCCCAAGTATCGAATCCCAGCCTACCCTGGAGTAAACGCAGCAGCAGCAGCCTCGGGAGCCATCTAGAACATCATCACGTTGCTTCAAATCGACATTGGCCACTTTCTTTTCCGCCGCAGGAACAACGCCATGGCGCTCTCCCGAGTTCCAAAGCAAAGACGCAAGCACAGTTTCTCCCAAGTCCCGATGTCGTGCCATCACCCCCTCCCATTGATACACCGGGCCAAGCACAAAGCAAATTGCCTCGACATCAGAGGTGAAACAGAAGGGGGGGAAGCCATGATAGCGCCCCTCTCTCTCTCCCCCATGGTAACACCAAGCAAATGCCCCTCCCCATGACCGGTCGTCGCAGTTACAGAAGAACCAACAATAGTAAAGAAATCCAAACAAAACAGTAGTCATCGGGGAACATGGATCGAGGATTCAATTAATCTGCGGGGACTCAAAGAAAGGCTTTGGGTGTGGACCGGGGGGAAAGCGATGCCCATCTTTTCTCTCACCGCCACTACGGGGGAGGGAGTCTCATTAGGGGAAGCCCGTCGCATCGTGATGCCCTCAGCCCTAGAGGAGAAACAAGAAGGTGGGTGCTACTACTGCCCAGAATGATGGCGTGGCTGAGTCTCCTGTCCTACGCGGCAGCGGTCTTCTATCTTGGGAGCGGCGAAGCATGGTTCAGCCCAGTCTCTCCAGTCCATGGTTCACGAGAGCCTCTCTTTTTTGGCTTGTACGAGGGATGGGACTCGAGATGCACAAAACGCCCGGGCCATCACCCCGCGTTTGGCGCCCGCCACGGCAAGAAGAAGGGAAAAAAGATGGCACACGGGGATTTTCCTAGGAACGGGTACAAGGCTCATGGCTGATCGACGGGGTCGCCGGGTAGACGACAGAGAGAGGCATAAGAGACCGCTGCTGCTGACTTGGAGAGCTCTGAGGCAGTTGGACAGGGGGATGACACGCGGGTTGACGCGGGATATTCCCTGGCAGAAGGGAGGGAGGGTCATTAACGCGGTGCGTGGGAGAGCAATCATGGATGACATCGCCAATCGCGGCATGATCTAGGGTATCGATCGCCTCCATAGCTATGCATAGGTCGTTACTGTCCATAGAAGCGATGCAGTCGGGCTCCAGCAAGATATGGGCCTGATACCAAGTTTCTGGGTTTTGTTGGTAGCTTGGGTCTCCGTCTCTTGAATATGGTGGATTGGACTGGACCGGACAAAGTGTTGCCGTCACCATGGGTGAGCAAGCAAACAAAGCAGGAATAACTTGGAAGAGGGAAAAAAAGCCCCATCGCAAACAGCAAGCTTCTGCCAAGTCTGGCGTCTAGCAAAGACCGCCCACGTGGTGCGTGGCCCTCCATCACCAGCCTGCACCACACGGCGTAGTGAGAAAAAAAAAAAAAACCCGCTCCAACGATGGGGATGGGATGGTCCAAGAAGGCAGTGGGTTCGTTCGTTCCCCCGGGTCACCCTCTCTTTTGGATTCTCACAGTCGCTCGTCCACAACCGTATGATGGTGGTGCGTCCTAGATGTCATGGTACTTCTACTCTTCTGCAGCAATAAGTCTTGATCGTCGGTCCTCGCAGCTTTCGTTGCGCACCTCGGAGCATACAGGAGTGTGTTGCTGGCAGAACCCTTCTAGAACTTTTGGCCTCCCGTTATGCTGTGTGTTCTGCCTGTATGCTGTATGTCACCTCAGCTCGTGTTGGTGGTGCTGACTGCGGCCAGACAGACAGACCTGCTCCCAACGACCACCGACCACGGACACTTCTGCTTCTGGGGGAAAGCTGGGATCAACCTAGGAGCCCAGGCCTGTGATCCTCAAGCCACTGGCTGCCACCAGATCAAGTCAGGCCCCAGCCGAGCAGCGCCGGTCTTGCCTGTAGACGGTTAGAGAGGCCATCGTCGAGGGATCCCTATCGATCTCTTCCCGCTCGCCATTCGTCTGCGAGCAGATAGTCGGTGTTGCTATTCCTATCGCAGTCGGCAAGCTCCTTCTTTCGGTCGTAGAGCTCCACCGCCATTGTCCTGACTGGGAGCCAGAAACCCCCTGGCTAAGACCTCTCGAGGGCTTGGGCGTCGACCATCTTCTTTTGGCTTCGCTCATTCTGGCGGTGGCCGTTTTTTTTCACTCTTCTTCCCCAGGATCTTCCCTCAGCTGCCGGGCTGCGAGCTGGACCAGTCATAGACAGACATGGACCTTGTCGTACAGCGCATCGCATCTAATGCGCACTCTTTGGGCTCTCTTGGGCGTCGAATCTGTGAGTCTTGCCTGAAAAAAGCCCTCAGCAAGGCGAGAGGAAAGAGAGTCAGCGAGACGTGGGAGTGAGGATCTCATTGGATAAGACTGGGGAGGACGTTTGGGGGGATAGCTGCTGTCAAATGGGAAGCCGTTTGAAGACCCCACTCCTTCCCGAGCAAGCGGAGTAGATATCCTCCAATCATTGCTTGTCTAACACTCATCTCTGTCTCTGGTCTTGTCTCTGGTGTGCGTGCTCTGTAGCCAGCCGTTCGACCAGAAGCCATGACGCCAATGAGACCGATGACCACCCTTTCCGCTGTCACAAGAGCCCGATGCTTACAACTGATCTGGGGGGACATCTGACTTATTGAGAAACCCGGCAAGTACTAGATGTGGATGATGATGGATGCGTGGTTTCTCCGTCCGCCGTCACAATAGATGTTGGCGCTTATTCTTGTGCTGCGAGCGAGTGTGATGTGATTGGAACTGCATCAAGCCAGTCTTTTCTTTGGGTACAAATCTAGGACTCGAGCAAGTTGGATGGTGTCATGCAGAGAGGCCAAGCTTGCCCCTCACCACCCTCTCTTTCTGTTCCCATTCCAGCAGACCAGACCTGACCTGGGGGCGTTGGGTTGGGTCTGGCTGGCTGGCTGGCCTGGCCTGAGCGGAATTCGTTCTGGTCGCGACATCTGCAGGTCCATGTCCCATCGGATGAGGAGTCGGCAGCAGGGTGCACACATCTTTCCCTGAGAGATGGTCGTGTGTCCTCCCTTGTGCCCATCGGCATCATGACACTCGTTCTGCCATGAAAGCCCATCACCCCACAGAGCACCACCTCGCCATGGTTCCCTCTGCACCGTGGGGGTGTTTCTGACTGCCGGACCATGAGGTGGAGGCTCCCGTCTGACCCTCGCAACTCTCTATGCTTCCGGCGCAACACGGAGCCATCTTTTTTCTGTTTACTGTCATGAACCCCTTCGCTTGTCTATGAAAGCCATGGCAACGAGATGCCTTTGTATCCACCTATGGCGGGCCGCAAGGGGGTGAAGCGAGAGAGAGAGAAGATTTGGAGACGCCGTGGAACTTGGGAAAATGCATGCCTCGTGATGCGGATGCCATGGCCTGCAACGCTGGGACGCCCCATAAGCTACCTCGCAAGGGGACCGAGGAGGGAGGGGAGCCTTGTCAGGGCTATCTGCTGCACCTGGTCGCCTGCTTGCTCTGCTAGTCCCGTTGATAGAGCGATATCAAGCCAAGATGGATAGCTTCTCCTCCCGTGGAGCTCTCTCTGCGGTACCTTGCCTTGAAGCTACCCCTTCTAGCTTGCATCGCTTCAGCAAGCTGCCTTGGAGGAAGGGGGGCATTACTCCCAAGTTAACATGTTCGTCGCCATGGAGATGGTGGTATCAATTGGCGGTTTCTGGTGGTTGCCGGTAACATCACCAGACACCGACTCTCTCGAGCTTGGGTCTGCCTTGGCTTGGCCACGAGCGAAGCTCCCATGGGAAGGGAGCTTTGACGCTTGTTGGGGGGAATTGCCGATCCCAAGAGTCGAGAGCCGACCTGAATTGCTGCTGGTCGACGATCCATGTATCCGTGCTAGGGCTTAGCATTGTCAAGCTGCACATTATACCATTGAGAGAGGTGTTAATGGGTGTGATAGCTATTGCTACAGTATCCCGTCCCCATCTTGCACTTTGGGATGGCCTCATCGGCATCAGGGCCAATCCAGCCCAGAACTGTCTGAGACGGAGTGAGAGCCCAAAGCCAGTCAGCCAACTGGGCGTCAATGGTCCAATCAGACGATGGCTAACCAACTCGAGGGCAGCAACCCATTTGCACTTCCCATGGTCTGTTTGTTAAATGTGATGTGTCGGTGCTTATGCTGGACACGTTTTGCACGACACCCTCAGTTTCAAACCCCTTTTGCTTTTGCACTTTGCAAAGTCAAGCTAACCCTGACATCGCTTCACTTGAGTTGTCTGGCCTCAAAGCACCGCCCGTCGTGTTCATCTAGTTCTATTGCTTCAGCCTCGTCTTGGATGCTGAAATACGAAGGCAGTCTCCGTCTCCCTTCAGCTGTCTACTAACAACCCGCTATTAAAAGACCAGCGCGCCCAAGGCGTCGGCTCTTAGCACTCACTGTAGTTACTGCGTAGTCATCGTCAGCCTCACACCGCCTCTGGGTCTCGTCCCGCTCCCTCC
>NKCJ01000020.1:0-175806 GCA_003947015.1 Fusarium sp. AF-6
CGTAGGTTTCCTTCTCTCCGCTCATCTTCTTGGTGCTATTGCGTGACGCGGAGATCGTGTGGTGTCGTTTGTGCGACGACGTGAAGCTCAGGAGTCCTCGGCGACTCACGAGTGGTGGATGTTTGGGGACGCGGGGGGGCGGACGGGTGCGTCGGGGTGGGCTGACGGATGGGGGATGGGAGCAGAGAAGGAGGGATAAGGAAGGTGGGGAAGGGGGGGGTGGCTGATATAGCAAGGGGAAGATCATCATCTGGTGTGTCTTGTCAGCTAGACATAGGCTGTCTGTCTGTCTGTCTACCATGACCTCTCTCTCTCTATCATTTTCTTTTCTTGAATCTTTTTTTTGTTGTTGGTTCAAGGCCATACAAGTGGCGTTCACCGGAAAAAGAGCTTAGCTAGAGACGGCTTGGCTTTTTCATCTCTCTTCTTGTTGATCATCTTTTTTTTTATCGGATTTGGGAGGCCTGGATACCCATCTACAGTATCTGTATCTGTCTAGACGATGCGCTCCATTCCTTTTTTTTTCTTTTACCTTTTCGCTCCCCGGGGACGACGAGAGCCATCATTCTGTTTATCGGTTTGGGCGACATCGACATTGACATTGACGCCTCCCTCGAAGCGTGTTTTGAGTTGTTTTTTATTCTTTCTGCTTCTTTTCTTTTCTCTATTTCTTCTATTCCCTTTTAACTTTGCCTTTATGGTGTGTGTACGTGTGTTCATGTTTTATTTAATTTTCTGCTTTTTTTTTTACTGTATCCCCCCCATGCGCGACGCGACCGACACACCCATGAAAACACCATGGTCCACGTCACTACATATGGTATCGACAATCCCGATTGACCTCGTTTTTACTGCCCTATTCCTTCTTCTTTTTACTTTGCAGCATCAAATACTGGGTACTTGTCTACATGTCGCCGTCGTCGTCATTTCTATTATCCCTACTGCAGCGACTTGCGATCACGCGCAAGAGAGCTTGGCACAAAGGGTTGGTTTATAATGAAGGAGAGAGCAAAAAAGAGAGAGACATGAGAGCACTGGCACCTCGTACATAGCAAGCATCGGTAGACCTTCTTACGAGAGAAGAATTAAAATAAAACCCACCTGACGCCTCCAAAAATTAGTGCTCGGCGATCATATTGACTATGTAATTGTTGAGGCTATTATCTTTCTATTGTCGCTGACACTAGCCTCGAAGCTTTGACGACTTCTCATTGAGAATGGATGGGTTCGTCCAGACTCTGTCGCCAATCGAGCGAGCCTTGCTTTTTTCCCTCACCTTCTCTTTTGTGCTCTGACTTCGTAAATACGAGAGAGCTTAGGACAGACCAGGACAGGGTTCATGAGCCCATTGTTCGGTTACTCTCTAGCATAATTGGGTTCCTTTCCCTCGGGTCAGAGCCTAGAGCCAACAGGAAGTCATCCGGTCGCCCTCCCTCCCTCTTATCCTCTGCTTTGCCTCTTAACTTACTGAGTAGTAATTCCATCTGATGCCCACCTCGTGCCTGGTACGCCTCATCGCGCTATCCTCATTGAGGGAGGAGATAGATCAAGGAGGGGGAGGAGAAGAGAAACTGTGCATGTCGCCCTACGCGCACGCAGAGAGTGAGAGACCCAGGTCGAGATCGGCGCATGGAGCAAAAAATGTCCCGAGGCTTATTTCCAAAAATGGAAAGGCCGAGAGAGATAGACTCGGAGGGTTTCTCCTAGATCCTGTTAGCCTCTCTCCACAGTAAAAAGAGAGACTTCAACGCCGGGCAATTAGTTATTAGACTCGACAAGGAAGCTTATCAAGATGAGACGGGAGACACCCATGGTTCCCGATCATCTCAGCCTCGGCCTGGCGCCGGACGGGCCGTGAACAAAGGTTTCCCCTCCAAACATGACTCTTCTCTTTGAGCGCGGCCCGTTGCCTTGCTTGGGCTTCCCATGTCCATGTCCAGGCCCAGGCACACTGAATGACGAGGTTAGACGACACTGTAGAATGGATGCAGGTAGATCTGCAGACTGCAAACGGCGGCCGTCGTCGACATTCAAGCACGCTGTGTTGTGAATGTGTGTATTATTAGAATCCGTTGTTGGACTCAAGACTTTGCACCGCAGCCACACGTACGTCCAAGACGTAGGCGTGATCTCGCAACGTAGGCTGGCTGAAATGTCGCTGGGCGTTTGCTGAGACAAAAAAAAGGTTCCGTCGTGAGGAAGCTTCTGTCCCACATGGCTCAGACTTCTTCAGCTTTCTTTTTCTTCAGCCTGGTTGCAGTCGATCATCCCTGAAATTCTCATCGTCTTCTATCTCGTTCTATTGTCGCAAACGGATGAGAAAGACAAGTCACACACTCATCCCCAGACCAGACCAGGCCATTCATCATTCCCCTATGGGTGGTGTGGAGCCTATTCATTGACTGCGTCCTGGGTTGTGTTGGTCGCGGGCTCATCTCTCAGGCGCAAGTGGTGGACAGCCAACGGTTCCAGGCACTCGGCCACTGCCGGCCCAATGACATATGGTCGACGTAACTTGTGAGCATTGGATAGCATCCATCCACATCTACATCCACATGGGGGGAGCAACAAGAAAGGCCCTGATGCGGAGAAAAGAGATGGCAGTGGCAGTGAGTGACAGGGGTGTCAGAATGGCGAATCGGCTCGCAGCGTACACACCGGGTATCGGTCATTGGATGAATGACGACGGTGTCTCGTTGTGCTCATGAGTTT
This sequence comes from Fusarium sp. AF-6, assembly GCA_003947015.1. Taxonomy (NCBI): domain Eukaryota; kingdom Fungi; phylum Ascomycota; class Sordariomycetes; order Hypocreales; family Nectriaceae; genus Fusarium; species Fusarium sp. AF-6. The sequence continues at coordinate 2,713 of NKCJ01000020.1, forward strand.
ACTGTACATAGTACAGCGCAGCATAGCACAACAGGTCGGCCGACTCAGTCATCGCCTTCATAACTGGTCGCCTTTGAGACTTTGACAGATAACTGCCCCAGCGAGGGACGGCCCGGTCATGTTCGTCGGTCTTCGTGGCAGAGACTAGACGGCGACAACCTGCGCGGCCGACAGACGTTGTGGACTTGCGGGCTTCCACATAGCAGCTGCTGCTTGCAGCGTTCTGTCCTTGGCGTTTCTTACATAGCTCAGCCCCGACATGGCAGGAGGCTCAGAGGCAAGGAAAAGCAAAACGCCCCTGAATGCGGGGGGTGCGTTGGGCCTCGCTGATGGTGTGTGTGTGACTTTGACGACATGCTGCACCGTTTACAAGGCCTGCCACTAGACAATGTGAACAAGGAAAGGTGTTCTGCACCAACCGTGGCTGGCAGCGAACCCTTGGCGCTACAACCGACGTCCGTGGACTCCCTGCAGATCAAGGGGATGGATGAGAAGCCGAGGAAACGTGCAGCACGAGATGATATTGCCCGTTTCCGTGAGGGGGAGGCTGAGGTCCAGAGCCAGTCGCCCCCAATCACTACCCCAATATGCTGTCATCAAAACTGTGATGGACATTCAGGGCGAGCATAGAAGCCTATTTCCTGCCAATGGCTGTCTGTCTGTGTGCTTGTGTGTGTGTGCTGGCCGTTTGACGTTTGACGTTTGACGGTTTCCCTCCTTGCCGTCATCCGCCACGGGCCTCATTTGCTCGTTCGTCTGGCTCCATCAGCGACTGCAGAACGGTATTGATTGCATCATGCCCTCTCCGTGTCCGGAGCGGGAGCAACGCTGTGTAGCCAAACACCGCGTTGGCTGCTGTTGGGTCCTGGATCTTGCTTCCCCTTCTCATCCCGGACGCCAGGTTCGAGGATCAAGTACCAGGCCATTGAGTTCGCATTGCTCCATCCACAGCACAGCACAGCACCGCACCGCACCGTACCGACTGAGTGTGTCTGCGCATATGCGATCGGAAAGCGGGTCGACAAAGAAAATGACAAGAAAGACCTCACCCCTGTCCAGAGTAAAAAGGCAGAGGCAGCCCCAGCGTCGCAAGATGTAACCTTGGGGGGCAGCCATGAGCCCCCGATCTCCTGGATCTTGATTTCAACCTCGATCTTGATCCAAACGCGAGGGGGGATGCAGAGTCATCCAGACTCCATCTGGCCCAGGCCTCCACCAACGGGCCTGGAGTCTCGTGGTCAGGGACAGGGTGGTGATCGCCTTCTTCTGGGGGTCCCCATTGGGCCTGCCGGCCGAAGCTGCTAGCATCACCAACAACGTACATGACAGCCGCTCGAGCCCAGAGCAGCTCGACCTGCACGGTTTCCAATCTGGACGATTCATGCCCCACTCTCGCCGTGTTCTCACCTCCCTGGTCGAGCAGAGCTGCAGAGTGCAAACGATGTGCCGCGGATTACACCGTATCTTGACAACAGCCAGGACCACCTCTACGGCAGCTGTGAAAATGACGACTTGGGGCAGACGAACGAACGAACGAGACCCACAGGAGTTCTCAAAAGCACGCTTGTAGCTTGCTGTCCAGGCGTAACCGGGGAACCTGGTCCAAGAGAGACAGGTAACGTGCAGCGTTGGCCCACACCGTCATCTCAACTAGCTTAGCTAGCCCTCTGAGAATCCTCTATCCCTGCCCTATGCCCCAATCCGTAGACTATCGTCCAGTCTTGTTGAGGGAGGGCGAACATGGGAGGCCGGCTTCCATCATCCGGAGCCCGGTACTTGGTGCGATCCAACAAGCATCGGCAGCCACCCAATCCACTATCGAGATATATCGCGATCTAAACAGATTTGACTAGATCGCGACGACAACCGGGTTTCTGGAAATGCTGATGGAGATCAGCCAACCCGCACCATATCTCATTAGACCACATGTACCCTCTATTGGCCGAGGGGAGATGCGCCACCTTCTCAAACGGATGTTCAGAGTGGAGGAGAGATCCACAACCATGCCGCATCAAGTCGACCGTGACTGTCACGATTGTGTCGTTTCCGCATCCAGCACCGTTGTCGATCTCCTTGAATCCGTTGTTGGCTCAAGGTAGCACGAATGCCAAGCCCTGGTATTTTAAGCGCCGCTGCACTCGAAGCAGGTCGAAATGAGAAGGCCAACTCCATATCACGACCGTCAACCGTGTTCCCAACAGCCAGCAGCATTGACAGGCTGACATGGTTCCGGTCCCTCAGATTCACCACCTATGGCTGCCGTCGAGTTTGCAGCGACGATCTGACGCCGACTGCAACCCTCACCCTCGTGTTTTTTCCATCTTGAGCGCAACCAGCATAAAAAGAGCATCTTTCTCTTCCCGTTCTCCCCTTTCTCGGCAGCCACCTTCATCTCGAAAGCGTTTGATCCGTTGCCTGTTGGAGGGGGTGGTGCACGCCTTTGGCCCTTGTAATAAAGAGACCCTTGCTGCAGGAGATTTTGCAATGGCACACACTGACATACCTGTGTATCCACGTTGGTTCCCGCCTTAGGCACTCATCGCGTTCCTTGGCAGCCGCGCTAGTCATCCGGCGTTAGATGAGTCCGTCCTCGAGTACAGCATCCCCCGGGGTACCTGCGGTGACTTCCCTCGCTCGCCTGTTGTACCGCCATGTATAGCGACCAGCCAGCAGGGGCCTCGAAGTCAAGTGCCAGTTCATCCCCCAGAGGCCGACCATGCAAGGTGGCACCCTTTGACTGCAGCACGGCCTTCTCCCGAGAGCGAATCAGCGTCGGGGCATGACCGAGTCGGGCAGTCCTCGAGAATGCAGTGCGTCGGGGGAGTGGGGGGAGTGTCTTCGGCAACGCTGCCATCGAGACGCCATCAAAACGCCCTGTAGCCCTAATCGTACGATGTTGCTAACTTGGGCGTCGTGGATGGTATCCTGCGACCAACCGCAGGCCTATCGCTCAATTCCACGCTTGCTCCGTTTGAAGATGATGTCTTGGTCCGATGTGTCCAAGTGTTGCATGTCTGCTCTCCAGAGACTGCCCGTGATGGACAAAAAAGTCTTCGATAGCAGGGTTCCCCTTGCTCTGGGGAAATCCGCCACAACTGATTCGCCGTCTCTCGCAGCATGCCAGAACGTGACAGCTCCCATTGAGAGAAGATCCCGGCTCATTAGGCGCCGCTGCCGATAGGCGCCATGGCAGATACTGCGTTTGATCTGGTGCATCCCGTCTTGCTCCGATTATCTTTAGTATGGCAGGGCGATGCAACGTTATTCAGTCATCTGATCGAGAGTAAGGAGGCACTTATGAAGACCAAGAGCTATTTCGAGACATGAACAATCAACTGATGAGGGTGCATCCGAGCGAACCCAGCTATGGATGGTGGGGAAGAGCGCGACGCACTTGTGCCTGCTCCAGCACATGGGGCCCAGGCGAAGAGATGATTGTGATAACGGGTCCTTGATAGTAAACGCCATCTCGTAATCCGGCCGCGGTAATTGTGGGTGTGCCTGGTGAATCGAACCTCGGTACACACGCTCGCGAGTCCGACCGAGGCCATTGCCAGCGAGAACGGGGGATGAGATATACAAATGACACGCATAAAGTGCCAGGCCGGCATGGTGTCACAAATCTGGTCTTGCTCGGCGCGCACAGCATGAACACACGAAACTGCAGGTAATAACCTTGAGTGCAGAATGAGAGCCTGCATCGTCGGATAGCTGCAGCGGAGTTTCATCTCTGCGTGTCTGACCCGGAAAAGCTGCCCGACAGAGATCTTGAGCTGACCAAGACCCGTTTCAAAGCGAAGGTGAGAGAAGATAGAGACAAGACAGGAACGACAGGTTAGATTGAAGTTGATATCTCGGGCTGGATTGAGACGAAACTCGGCCGCAACGAAGACTCTCGTTGGTTGAGGGATGGATCCAGAGATCTTACTTCCTTCGACAGCTGTTGACAAGGTGAATAGATGACGTTAATCCAGGGGCTCGGAGAACTTGGTCGCACTGGAATTGATCAACGCCGTGCCTAGCAGCCAGGGGGTCCAATATGTGTCCCGGAGGAATTCTCAGCCGCTCCTATACTTCGATACCGTATAGTGCGATGATACTCCTTATGCAGGGTGAGAGAGGGCACAGGTTAGTGATGTGACAATATCAAGGAGTGAACACGTTAGAATTTCCGCTTCTTCTTGGCTGGGCCAGCCGCCGCCTTCTTCTCCAACTCCCTCTTGAGCTCCTCTCGTCTGCGATCAGCTCTTTCTTGTGAAGACTCTCTTGGTTTCGGCTTTGGTGCATCCTCTTTCGTTGATCGGGCCCGGCCTCTGTTCTCATCCACAACCGATTGCGGCTCCTTCGTGTCCACCTTCTTCTTTCCAATTACACCCAGTCTTTTAGGGGGATTCTGGGTGGCCGGCTTGGCAATCTCGGTCACTTCAGGTTCCGTGGGCGGTGATGTCTCTCTGACGGGCTGCTTAGACTTGGCTCCCCCGATGCGCCCGAGACCGCCCTTCTTCGCAGCAGGTTTGGGTGGAGGTGAGGGCGAAGGTGCTGGGGGTGGATCATCATCTGGAAGCGAGGCCGTTGCACCGTCGTCTTCTGCCTCCGATGCTGTCTCGGAGTCGTCGACATTCGGGCTCGGTGCTTTCTTCGCTGGCGGAGGTTTCCTGGGACTGGGGGATCGGGGCGGAGTTGACTGCTTCTTTCGGCCGAGTGCCCCTAGCCGTCGAGTCGGCCAGATATCCTTCCGTGTCTCGGGGGGAACGGGGACATCTTTGGCCGAAGCAGGAGACTCGGGATCACCCTCGGTGGATGCGTCGTCAAGGACAGGCTTGCCCCTTGATGCCATGGACTTCCGTGCGGCCGTAAGATGTGGTGGTGTTGACTGAACTTGAAAATCGTCGTCATCATCATCACCAACCCCTGACTCCTTGGGCGGAGGTGTGGTCTCTTTTGCAGGAATTGCCTTTTCCTGCGATGGGCGCCCTGCAGAAGATGCGCCACCAAACTGACACCACCAGTCATCCAACAGCGGCGATTCGACAACCTCCATTGTGGGTTCAAACTGCAACCCTCCTTCCCCAAGGACATCTTCTATCAACGACTCTGTGTTGCTTGGGCCATCGTCCGTGTATACAAGGTCAGACTTCCAGCGGCGACGGTCAAATGGGGCGAGGCCTGGGATCTTGTCTGCGGCAACAGCTCTAGAGACTCGTTTCTTTCCAGAAAGAGCGTTGAATACATGCTCCAGGCCCGTGCCTACAGCCTCCAGCTTGTCCAGAAGTTTCGTAATGACAACGTCCTTATGGCCTAGCGTCCGAATCAAAGACTCGACCTCATGGTTCCTGGTGTGATGAGCCTGGATTAGGGGAAGTACAAGATCCGTAGCGATGGCAGATGAGGGCAACTTCTTCAGGTGCATAGGCCATTGGAGTGGTTGTAGTCCGGGGATCTCACAGGTAATCTTCAATGCGAGACCACCATCGCCAGCGTCGGATTTGGAAGCTGGCTCAAGGCGGAGATGAGTCTGATCATGGCCTGGCTGTGTCGAGTCTAGTGCAGTATTGAGGCTGTCCAGGAACTTGGCCATGTTGTCGGGGGTGTCACTGGGGTCAATGGTGGTGTTCTCACTCCAGCCTCTGATGCAGATGGACTTCCTGTCAAGGCTTTCGGTCCAGACGTTGGCCATGTCGGTGATATGAACTGTGTACGCCGATGTGGCGATACCCAGTGAAACCAGGAGGGGAGGTAAATCGGATGACGAGGGGAGCGGCAACGGCCGCCAAGACTTGGTTGGGGACATATCCGCGCCTCGGGGGTGGGAAGAAGTCCCGGACACCAAAAGAGTAGCTCCCGGAGAGTCAACGACTCGGGCAGCAACGTTGCCTTCCGGGGAGATGATGAAACACGGGGAAGGGAAAGGTGAGTGAGATGAATTCGGTTGGTGTCTGAGTAGTAGGTCGTATAGCGCCGAACGGTTCCTCGGAGAGGAAGGTGCAGTGGGTGTGAGTTGTGATGTGAGGCCTGGGGAACGAGACACAACAGATGGTGGTTGATCACCTGAGGCTCGACTCTTCACTGGACCAAATGGAGTCGGAGAATATCCAAGTCAAGAATGGATACCGACTGGGGTAGCAGCTTCGTTTCAGACAGCTCGATTTGCGAGAATAGTGACACAAAAGAAGTTATCTGGGGAATAACAAGTGGTGCAAGCCATGTGGATCGCGGATGTGAGGTCGAGGAAGGTCCCCTTGGGGGTGTTGATAACAGCAGCTCAACCAAACTGCGGAGGGCAAGTCTGCCAACGGATTCTTGCCAAGGACGAATCGATCACTGTATGGAAGCGTTGGTAAATGAGCTTGTGGAATGATTCACTGCATATATCGAGGCAAGGAATCGGATTATTCTCGAAGCGAGAGAGAACAACTTGAAGAAGTGAGATGACGCCTGAAGTTGACGCGTGACGCGTGAGGTCCTTGTTAGGCGTGAGATGCCTGGAAGGGTCTAGCCAATCATAGAGCTTGAAGCTTGTTAAGGTGAAGGAACGACAGGCATTCAATAGTTGCAACGAGCGACAGAAGCAAATAATACGACTTCAAGAAACACCAGAAATATGTCAATTCAGTCTACGTTAATAGTAGAGAGAATTTTCTTTAGGGTAGAATATGGACGGGATGCCAGGTCTGTAATTACCAAATTTCTGAACCCTCAGGTCTCAAGCCACTAAAAACGCCCCGGGACGGGCTGCGATCTCGACGCCCACTGGCCCCGAGGAGATCTCAGATCTCTGGCTCAAGCTTGATCGCCAGGAACTCATGACGTACTTGACATCGGAGCTCCTATTAGAAACCAGCGCAAGCCATGCCATCACCATGGCAGCCAAAAAAAAAGAAAGGGATTCGTGCAGATGAATTTTGTTTCTATTTCTTGCATCAAACAAAGGACGATTTGATCTGGAGCAAACATTCACATGCTCCTTCTCAGGGCTTGTAAACAAGTCATCTCATCTAGACTCTCACCATTGTCTTTCCGCTCGACTTTTCTACCATCACCAAGAAGTCCTTTTCTTTACCTGAAATTCACAACAATGCCCCCGAAGCAATCCAAGCGCAAAGCTGCGGCCACTGAGAATGGAAGTTCTGCGAAAAAGGCAAAGACTACCAACACCAACGGCTCCAGCTCCGATGGCCTGCGCCAACCCCATTACAAGGCCCAGGAGGCCGAAGAGAACAACATTGTGATCCGAGAGTTTTATCCTCCTGAGATGAGCAATGCGCGCGCTCGCGCCTACAACAACAATGAGATTCCGCGACCGATCGAGACACTTATCGGCGCCCTCGAAGACACGGCGAATGAGCGACACCGAGTCTATGTCAAGAATGCCGTTGTACACTGGTTCAAGATGGACTTGCGCATTTCGGACAACAAGGCGCTGGCTCTGGCTAGTGACAAGGCAAAGCAGGCTGGGGTTCCTCTGATTACTATGTTTATTGTCAGTCCCCAGGATTACGAGGCGCATTTGAGGGCACCTGTCCGAGTCGATTTCATGCTACGAACCCTTGCCGTACTCAAAGAAGATCTGGCCAAGCTCGACATACCTCTCTACGTGGAGACAGTCGAAAAACGAAGAAATATCCCGGACCGTATCCTCGAGCTCATGGACGAATGGGGCGCAAGTCATATGTACGCCAACATGGAGTATGAGGTCGATGAGCTCCGACGTGAAGCTGCCATGATCCGGGATTTTGCAGAAAACGGAAAGGCTTTCGAAGTTGTCCACGACACTTGCGTCGTTCCTCCAGGACAGTTGCAAACTGGTGCCGGGAAGCAGTACGCCGTCTACACGCCGTGGTATCGCGCATGGGTTGCCCATATCCACGAGAACCCCGACCTCCTTGAACTATACGACCCGCCAGAGAAGAACCCGGCGAGCGCTCGCAAGACTTTCAAGAAGCTCTTTAATTCTCAGATCCCAGATGCGCCCAAGAACAAGCAACTAAACAACGAGGAAAAGAAGCGATTGCGTTCGCTGTGGCCATGTGGAGAGCATGAGGCGAAGAAGCGTCTGGACAAGTTTTGCGAGGAGATGATCGGTAATTACCACAAGAAGCGAAACATTCCCTCGGATCTGGGAACATCGTGTCTGTCGGTCCACTTGGCTTCTGGAACAATCAGTGCTAGGACATGTGTGCGGACTGCTCGCGACAGGAACAAGACTAAGAAGCTCAATGGCGGCAGTGAGGGCATTCAGACTTGGATCAGTGAAGTTGCTTGGCGAGACTTTTACAAGCATGTTCTTGTAAACTGGCCATATGTTTGGTAAGTCATTGCGTCTCCTGAGTTAACTACCTAACCCATCTAACTATGGCCAGCATGAACAAACCTTTTAAGCCCGAATACTCCAACATTTCTTGGTCCTACGACGAAGAACACTTTGCGGCCTGGTGCGAAGGCCGAACAGGCTTCCCCATCGTCGATGCGGCCATGCGCCAGATGAAGCATCTAGGCTACATGCACAACCGATGCCGCATGATCGTGGCCTGTTTCCTTGCTAAGGATCTCTTGATCGATTGGCGGAAAGGAGAACGTTTCTTTATGGAAAGCTTGATTGACGGCGACTTTGCCAGCAACAACGGGGGCTGGGTACGTTAACTCGAAGCTGGCTTTGGGACAAAGGGCTAACCACGTTTTTCAACACAGGGATTCTCGGCGAGTGTTGGAGTAGATCCTCAACCATACTTTAGGATCTTCAACCCTCTACTCCAGAGTGAAAAGTTTGACCCTGATGGCGACTACATCCGTAAATGGGTACCCGAGCTCAAGGGTTGCAACAAAAAGGAGATTCATGACCCCTATAACCGTGGCGCTGGTCCTAAGGCGAAGAAGAATGGGTATCCAAAGGCCATTGTTGAGCACAAGGGTTGTCGAGAGAGGGCGTTGGAGGCATACAAGGAGGGGATCCACGTTGGAGACATGTAATGTTTTGATTCTCAAGTGCAACTGAATAGGTATTCAACATCAGTCTCAACGGTCAACTTTGTTTAATGGACCAATTACATTCTAAATGTGGCTCTTTCTATCCCGTATTCATAAGACGATTCCTTATCTTCCAGTTAGTGGTCTATATCTTTTGTCGCTTTAGATTCGGCTACTTATCCACATCTTGTCCATGACATTCGAAACGCGGCACTGGATTAGCAACCACATACTAATTAAAATCAACAAACTTTTTATTCTGTCCTGGGCAAAGCAAGGCATGGCTCCTTTGTACTGCTAAATCCACCTCGGAATTAGCATCCATCTGGGTAGGCTGAAATCTTGTCCCTCGTCTGTCCCCAGCCGCTCCTTAGGGATCAAGGTCAAATCTGGTAAGCCCCGACCACCAAATACGTGCTCATCCCATCCTTGCCCAGTCCAACTCGAGCCCGTTTTGGGGCTCCAGTCAACCCCCGTGTTTCCATCCCAAGCCCATACTTCCTGAAGATGGTCAAGACTCGTCGTCATGAGCGTCCAGAAGCCTCTGGATGTCGACTGACAGCTGCTTCTGCTGCGCCAGAGATCGAGCCAACTGCTTTGAGTGCTTGACAGAGAGAGGCTTAGTGTGCTTCAGAGCCGTATCGCTGAAGACAAACATGTCGAGGTAGTTTTTGGCGATGCCGACAAGATACTGCGCCATTTCCAACCGAGGTCTCCCTGGCTGGGTATTGGCCACCTTCGAACGGGTAGCTGGAGAGAGCCCCTTACCCTTATGCGGGCTATAGAGTACCTTGAGGATCCTCGCAATAGCTATTTTCGTCTCCTCTTCCATGGGCTCATGGCGCTGACTCTGAAGAGTCTGTGCAGTATCCAGAAGATATGAAAGAGAAGCCGCGACATGCGTATACATCACTAAGATATATTTCAAGAGATCCCCTGGCGAAACTTCATTCTTCTCATCCAGAATAATCTTCAATGGGGCCAAATATCCATTCCCATTCTCCCAGAAGCCTCCCTGGTCCATGAAATAACGCACTTCAGTAGCCATCAGGGCACACCTTCTCCTTTTCAAGTTCCGAAGGGTTTCAGGGTCAGCTGTAGTGTCCTCTGGGCCTGCAACCGCCATGAGTCCAGATTCTGTGAGCCTAATAGTGCCTCTGGGACCGATTTCAAAGTGCGTGGGGTTGAGAAGGCCTGCCATTGCGGCAACGCTGAGGATCTGCTTGTGGGCATAGCCCATGAGCCTGCCTGCGTCGTTGGCATCGAGTCCCTCCAAGTTCAAGTGAGTTTCTGCGGCCGTCTTCATCTTCTTGGGAGTTCCAGGATGATACAAGTCATCAGTTGCCCTCCGCTTCAATGCAGTGGGGAGGATCTGGGAGGGTTGCGCAGAGACTGGTGGACCATGAACTACAACTGGCACACCTGGGACAACCCGGGCCTGGAGAGAATCAGGCTTGATGTCTACTGGAATCCAGCGGACCACATCTGTCGAACCAACTTCAATAAGGTTGATGGGGCTGCCAAATCGTACTCGTGACCGGGTTGAAGTGAGAGGCTGGGTTGGCGAGAGATTTTGCAGACGAGAGTCATTGGCATCCCTGGGCATGGCATCTTGTAACGCTGACCCAGCCACTGCAGACCAAAATTGGGTTTTGGTGAGGTCATGGCAGCCATATCTCTGGCAGAGAAGGCCGTCTTTGCCAGGAAGATGCGTGGTCCAACCGGGATGTATCTTTCCTGTTGGCGTTCCGAGTTTGATGCCAATGTGGTAAGCGACTCTACCATGGCGATAGTCAATCTCAGAAGAAATACGGTACTATTGACAAGAGATAGCATTCTCAATGATGGGGGCGGTGACGCTGGCCATGTTAGAAAAGGAAGTTCTGGGAAGGGCGAGGCCGGATTTGACGCCTAACTCTGTCTGCCAATGTTTGGGAAAGGTATATAGCCTGTAGTGGGACTTCTTGCCATTCTGGTTGATGGATGCAGGCATCAAAGGCAAGCCGATTGTCCAGATCGAGCCCAAGCCCATGCGGTGATGAAGTTCGCTGAGGGTGCACTCCAGAGGAAGAAACGGCCCACCAAGTGCAGAGCCCTCTTGCATGGCAGGGGTAAGTAGCGCAAAGGGGTCTTCAAAGTCTTTCAGGGCCCTGAACTTGGCTTCCCAAGTGTCTCCATGCACCAAGTACTGATCAGAAGCTTTCAAGTCGTTGGAGTAGGCGTTCGAAATGAAGTCGAATGGGTGAATGTAGGCACCAAGTCTGAAGAGCTCGTGGAATTTGAGCCAAGTTGGGAAGTAGGCGAGAAAGACGCCCATTGTCAAGTCGGATACAAAGTGGCCTTTGAGCTGGGGGTCGTTAGGACGAGCAGCTTCTCTTCGAAGGTCCTTGTTGCTCCTGACCCAGAAGTAGACAAGAGCTGCATGAATGAGTTGGACTCTTGAGATAAAGGTAGCCGGATTGGCATCCTGAAACTCGCGTGCCGCTTGCTAGACGGAATCATCGAGAGACTTGCCAGTCAGCCCGAAGGCTGGGAAAGTGAAGAATGATTGCTGCAAAGAATCGGGGCTGTCGCCCTTGGAGAAATCTGCCTGGGTATCGCAGGACACGACTCGACTGGAACGGGATTGGTGGAAGCTGTGCTCTCTGAATGCAACGATCGAGTCCAAGGGATGGTCGCCCTTCTCACTCAAATCAAGGCCGTGCCGTCCAAGTGTGATCAAGGCGTGTCGTTCAGACCCCTGCTCTGCCGCGCTGTCAATGTTGGTTTCGGTGATACCCTTCCGACTGGCCCATAGAGCCACCTTCAAGTCTCTCAGCCGCTTAGCCGTGAGCAGTGCGCTAAGAGGGGCAAAATGGAAAGAAAACTGCTGACAACCCCAAACTGAGATCAAAATCTGTCGCGAAAAGGAGCGTATGGAGGTGTCATCAGTTGTTAGCTCTCCCAGGTGTGGGTTGATGTAGGCAACACAGGGGAGCCCCTCTGGGGTGAAGCCTACCAAAAGCCGATGGTCTCGTAGTTCCTTTGGATGGATTGGTAAAGTCCTGGAACATCCACGTTGGAGGAATGGGGCGACAATCATTTCCTTGGTCTCTTGGTAGGACGGGCATTGTGCGCCAATGCAAACGTCAGCGACGTTGTGCGCCGCTGCTTCCTCCATCGCTGAAGTGACAGACGAGGAATTTGCTTTCGGATCTTGAAAACTAGGTAATTAATATTAGTTATTCCAAAGGTAATAAAGAGAATTGGGGTTAAAAGAGGAGGAAAACGGAAGCTTACCAGTTGAGGTGAGGCGAGCTGTCGGGGAGGAGAGAGTGAAGAGTGAAAGGATGAGAAAGGAGGAGCAGGGGTGGTGTTCTGGCGGACTTTAGGTAAGGATAAGACCGCTATGATTATTCAGTTCAAAAGCCAGCAAGGTGAATGATGGTAAATTGTAGCGTACTAGCCAAGTCGGAACTGAATATTTGAGAGAGGAGCGAGCCTCAAACGCGGGATCTGGTTGGCGGCGACTTCTTGTTGACGTCGACGGCGACGTCTGGAGCCTGCAGGCGCGGGCTATGGGGACTCGTGTGTGTTGTGTCAAAGGATCAGTTGTAAACTAGAAGACGGAAAGAGGCAGATCTTTTTATAATGGCGAATGCTGAGAGTCGGAACCAAGAGGGTTGGCGGAGTGTGATTCACAGCCTCTCCAACAAACACATTTGAGCCACTACTTGGCGCTTGATTCCTCCAAGGTAGCCAATGTGAAAGAAATCAAGTCAGCGTTGCAACTTTCTATCAAAATAACATTCCTAAGCTCATCATGGTTTGAGAATGTTGAAAGCAACAATAAGTTACATGCCTTAGTAAATATCCGCTCTGTTGGTTGAGTGGAAATACTCGTCCTCATGTACAAATCCTCCGTCCCCGCCGTGAGTCCGGCGAGTTACTTTCTAGCCCCAACAGTGAGTTTATATTTGTTTTTGTTGTCGCGCTGTTATCGTTTGGCCAGGCCCCTCGCCTGCATCGACTTTAGAGGCGTCAATCTACACGCTTTGAGAGAGGATCTCGGCAACGCAGAGAAGAGACCGGCGCAAGTAGTTTGTTTTCAACCAGATGGAGGAGCTTGATGTCACCAAGGGGTAAGGGCGTCGTGTAATAATGGTGGATACCTACGCCTGTGAAAAGGGGCATCATTCGACCTTCTAGCTGAGTTATCTAGATTCAACTATAATAAACAACACATTTCCAACACATCATAGCATCGTATCACAATGCTAACACAGTAACCTTTTAGCCTTCCTACTACCTACGGGCTACGGGTAGTCAAAGACTTATACTTATCTACATAAAATGAAAAGTTAAGTCTTTCAAGGTGTATTTAACTCTGCTCTAATCTCCGTACGAGAAGTAAGAGAAAATTGTCACTTTCCACCTGACTAAAAAACTACATCTTACATATAAGTGAAGATCTTACATATAAGTGAAGATCTTACATATAAGTGAAGAAAACACGCGGAACAAGGTATGCATCAAAAACTTGATTTTTTTATTGAGAAAACTTTTCGTCAAGAACTGCGTCAATTGGCCCCTTTCGGGCTCAAGTCCAAAACCTCTCGTCTTAGCAAGCACTGTTCTCTTTTCAGCCTAATCTGCTGAAACCTGTAATGACCATCATTCGTATGTAAAAGCAAATGCCCATGTTGATTTCCACTGGTATCTCCCGAAACTGCATGCTAAATGCGACCCCTTTCTGTAGTTCCTGACCCTGACTAAGAAAGTTCTGTCTTCTTAGCCCTCAATGTATAGCATCCGAATACGGCCTATAGCTCCAAGCATGGACGCTATGGATCTGTCAATATCATCGTAGGAAACAACGAAGCGAGTAAGCATCAATTCAGCGCGACCAGGGAGGATTCCGGCCCAGTGCCTTCCATCCACGCTGTACCCGCCCGCCCGAAAAGTGTTGAAAGCGTCCTTGACTCGGTCTTTGATCCTGACGGCCATTCTTGTCTCTCCACCAATGTCGATAACTGCAAAGTATTGGTTGATTAGACCTAGAATCTGCAGGTATAAGCCGTACTGGGGGTTGTCAGACCTGACGGAAATGTCCTCGCGGTTGTGGGCAGTTTCCCCAAGCCTGCGACTGGGGTGGTGCATCCAGAATTCGAGGTTGAGGCTGTTGATTGCGTCCTCGCGAGTCCAGGAGTTGGCAGATTCATCGCCGTCATCGGACATGGCGGTGCAAACGACATTGCCGGACCGTCCACCACCACCCCCATTGCCGGAAACAGCATCCACAGCAAGTTCCATAGCAGGTTCAGGCTCCGGGTCGGAATTGACAGCGAAAAGGTCGGAATCGGCGATAGGTGTGTGAGAATCTTCGTCATCGTCGTAGTTATTAAACATGCTGTCGGCATCGCCATTATCGTCATCAGACATGTCGACGCACACGAAGTTGCCAGATCCTCCACTCCCTGACCCCCCATTGCCGGAAGCTTCCAAGGCAGCTTCGAGACCCGAGTCGAGGTCTATGGCAATAGATCTTGTGGAAACATTGACAGGCGTATCAAAATCGTCGAGATCCACGGGAGTGTTGTCAAAGTCGGCCAGGAACAGTGTGATGTCCATGTCTACCAGCGGTGTGCAGGTTCTGACGTCGTGAGCTTTTCTTGGTCAGTCAGTTTACAGGAAAGAAAGAGTATTGGGCCCAAATTGGACCCCACTAGGTACATACCAGTTATGCTGTAGGAAATCGCTATGTGGGTGAAATGGAAGAAAGGTGAGAGGCCTCTTTGACTTCGACTGAGTTGAGTTGACTTCGACTGAGGTGAGATGAGTTGAGTTGAGTTGAGTTGAGTTGGGCTGGGCTGGTTGACTTCGACTGAGTTAAGTTGAGTTGGACTGATGTATTGGAAGATGTGAAGAATGAACAGAGCTTCAAAGTCAAGATGAAGCTTAGCAAACGAAAAAAGAAGAGAAGGAAGTGATGATGAAGAGGGAAGAAAAAAAAGAGGATGAGGTCGGGGGAAGAGGGAATTTTATACCCGCGAAGGGAGTGTTGGCTGTGATTCACTGTCGCTCAATTTCCAGTAGATATCGACTTTGTTCTTGGATGCTTCATGTTGAGCTAGGAGAGCGGTACTTAAGATTACAAGTACCTGCCTGCAAATCATAAGTACATTACACATTGCCTAAGGTGACCAGAAAAATGAGAGTATCTCTGAAGGTAGTCAAACGGACCAGGTGGTTACCTTGGAGCTGCGGTGCAGGAGTGTGAAACAAAGATTATGGTCAACGATATTTTAGGTAATAAATATATAAAATATAATCATTTTTTAGTGAAACTTTATAGAGAATAACACCCCAGTTATCCTAAGTTATATGTGAAGTGGTCGAAGTTCTGGTTAAGCTTGGGTAGGTGGGATTGACAAGGTCGTGCCTGCCGAAACCAGAACTTTCAACCTCAACAGAAAGCCCGGCCAATGTCAATCATCTGTCACCTTTCATCGTCACACACAGTCAACATCGCGATCTGTTTTAATCGCCATGTTGATATGCTAAATATCTTCGCCCATCCCCCTCACCCCGTTGAGCTGATTCCGACTCGTCAAATGCTTGCGCGTCCGCCGAAGGGGAAGCGAAACTCAACAATTTCTCGAAGCCGCCCACGATGGATGTTTCCCTCCCGAGATCTAATGGGTTTGGCCGCTCCTGCCGCTTTTCAGAAAGTCTCGCAGGGGAAACATCGTATTGCTTGCGCGGGCTACATGCCCAAGTCGACAAAAGCACTTAGTGAACAACAAGAAGAGCCCGACCTGTACAGGGGAGTTTGTGACGGGGCTTGCAAGATGTGAGTACAATTCCTGAATTCCGCCATACTTCTAATATAGATTACAGGTTTCAACTCCCAGGGCATCGCCGTACTTAACCTCGATATCCGAAAACAGTGCCGCAGAAACCACCAAGACACGCGATGCCCACCAATTGCAGGCGGCCAGGAACAGTCTGTTCTTGCTCTCGCTACTATGGCGGAGCTGCTGATTGCAAGAAAAGTGTGCGTTATCAACGTCCAAAGCACCTTCACATTCGGCATGTCAGTGGGAGGCCAAACCGGGTGCATCAACCTCGTCCAAGATTGACACGGCTTTACCGGGGCATATATACCGAATTCCATGGCACCCAGCACGCCTGTCAAACCTGACTCCCTAGGCGATTCCATTTCTACAGGAAAATGAGACCCAAGCCATTTACCATTGTCGCCGACTGGGGCTTGGCTTGGAACCCGGGACCAGCCCAGGAGCATGTCGCCCCCATCATTTCCACTGTGGTCTCCGACTAGCATCTAGCCTACACCGTGGGGTCAGATTCCAACTATCTTGACCATCTTGTCAGTTCTTACCGATCATCAAAACTGTTTTCTGTTCGATCTGCATTTGCCGATGCACTTGTCTTTGAAGATACGTCTTCGATACTCACTCCTTGGAGAAGCTTGATCTTAAAGACAGCGGTTCATACGGTCCTATTTCAGATCAAGATTTCTCAGATCACCAGGGCCCTTCCCCAGCAAACTTCAACCTCTGTCGTCTTTCGCTCTAATCATAGGCCCTCGAGAGAATCGATACCGGATGCCGAGTTTGATCTTGTCAGGAGCCCTCTCCAGCAAACCTCGGCGTATGTCACCTTTCACTGCAACAATAAATCGTTCCTTGCAAGTTCATTTTCAATCGGTGATCTTGGCCTCTTGGCAGATTCTCCTTCCAGCACGGTGGATATTGCCACACACCTTAGCGAGGCAATGTCGAAGACCCCATCTGACCTTACCTGACCTGTCTTCCGTTCTCATCGCCTCCAAAAGATCGACGTCTTTGTGGATTCTCTGGTCAATCTGGTCTCACAGGACGTCAGACTGGCTCCAACAGCAAATGGCAACTGCGGCTGAACTCTTCGATGCATGCTGGTCACAGCCGAAGATGAAGTACACTCCGGAGAACGACAGAGGCGCAGAGCTAGACGCCTATAAAGAGAGACGTCTCCACGCTGGCGGGAGAGGCGCGATGCTGAAGAACGTGAGCGGCTTAAGAGCATGTCCCCTGAGGAGCAAGCGAGCGAGGCACAACGCTAAGCAGCGTGAACAAAGGCGGCAATGGTTCAGCAAGATGTCTCCAGAGCAGCGACGCAGGTTCAAGGTCATGAAGCGAGACCGAAAGCTAAAACGACTGGCAGAGATGTCGCCGGAAAAGCGCGAGGAGTATAACGCGAAGCAGAGGGAATACATTCGACAAAAACTTGAGAACGTGTCTCCGGAGGAGAGAAAACGGTACAATGACAAGCAACAAGAACAAAGACGAACTCGGCTCAAGAATCTATCCCCGGAAGATTATGAGAAGCACAAGGCCAAGAAGCGAGAAGCGCATGGGAAGACAACGGCCGCTCAGTAAACGGCGCGGAATGCCAAAGAGAGAGCGACTCAAGAACTAGTCACCAGAGGGGAGGGAGAAGCGCCTTGCAAAGGGACGTGAGATGGTCAAAGAAAGGAAATGAGGAAGAATCGGACGGAAGAGCAAAGGAAACAACGGAGTGCAAACGAGAAAGCGCGGCTCTAGAAACAGTCAGCAGAGGAGCGTGAGAAGCGCCTTGCAAAGCAGCGAGAGAGTGCCCGGAACCTAACACCAGAGGAGAAGAAGAGGCGCAGCGAGAAACAAAAAGAACGGAAGCTAGAACTGGAAAAGAAGATGTCGTCAAAGGAGAAAGAGGCACGCCGGCTAAAGAGACTAGAGCAGAAACGAGAATGATAACAGTTCTCTGGAGGAATAAAAGAGCTGGATGTTAGGTACCAGGAAAAGAAGGGAGGAAAGTCACCTGTCTTTAGCAAATGCCTTGATTCAAACGTTCGCCGCGTTGAGATGGAGGAGCAACTGCAAACCGGCGGGCACTGTCTGGTTCAAAGTCCCACACCGTAGCTCCGTTTACCTCGAGAGATAAATATTTCCTATTTTGGTTTCCTCGCTGCCCTGGCCTCGACTGGTGATCCAGCGTCAGTGAATCACCGTCGGCCCCCCCCTTTCGGGTATATAATCCCCTCCTCTCTCCCAAATCCATCCTCCTTCTTTCTTCTTTTCTCATCCACATTTCACTTCTTTTCTTTTCTCTCTCCCCGCCTCAGCCCGCTGTTACCGCGCCTTCACCCGCCATTACCACATATTCACCCGCCGTTGACTCGCGATCCTCAAAGCTCACCCGAGAAGCCCCCTTACTCGTTTTCCATTACATCTCACCCCTTACTCTCTCTTTTGTGGCAGCTCACCTCAAATCACCTCAGCCGGTACGCTCCCATTCTAAGCCCAGCCGCATTTGTAGTTATTTAGACTGACCGATATTAGACTCCTGATCCCCAACATCGCACAATGGAGGAATCCAACCCCTATAACGTCGATTCCGACTCCGCTCCCACACAGATCCGTCCTTCAATCATTATTCGCTTTCGGATCGATGGTACGACTATTAGAATCGACCGTCAGCCATCTAGATCCTCTCAGGTTGATCACACCACTCAAGTCAAGACCAACTCTCTGCAGGACTCGACAAGAGAGAGGTCGGCAACAGTGGAAGCACTGGACATCTCAGAGATGCGCGAAAATCTCAGAAACGCTGAAGTCCAGGATCTTGAGCGTCAAGCTCAAATCAAAGCTCTACGACAGGAGGTGGAGAGACTCAACGCCCAGCGTGAAGTTACCAGATCCATCGCTGAAGAAATCCGCACCCTCAAGCAGGAGCGCGACTCTGTTAAGAAGCAGTTGGAAGAGGACAAGAAGGAGTTGGAAAAGCTGGGCAATGCCGTTGGATCCAGCTTGGAGGCCAGGTTCTACAAGTGTCAGGTTGAACTTGCCAACGACCACATGCAAAACCAAGAAGAGACGGCTATCAAGCTGAGAGCGGCTGAGAAAGACATCGAAGGTCTCAACGCCCACATCGAAAGACTCAACGAAGAGGATGACGCATGCGGCTTTGAGCCTCTTGAACCTTCCCATGCCACGTTGAAGCGAAAGGCAGTCGAGTGTTTGTATCGTCATGGGACTCCGAATGTCAAAAAGATGAGGTTGGCAGAGGATACCCACCTGAACTTGGAAGGATTCCGCCCTGCCGAGGCATGCGAGCTTGTTGGCAACATCAACAATGAAGTTCTCCGCGTCGCTGCAAAGGCAGGTCTTCTCAACTTCCAGCACTTCAGCACCGGTCCCAACGGCACTCTTGGCCTCACCGAATTTGGGCTGAAGAAAGTAGCAATCTCGGACGGTTGCAGATCCTATCTGGAAACGGTCGAGAATGGGGAAAAGGAGACTGCCGAACTAACTGCCAAGGCGAGAAAACTCCTGTCTAAGGGTGGTTTCTTGGTGCAAGGACACCGTTCATTACTCCCATTGAAGGATCTTCTTAATGGTCAAGAGGCAACCCCAGCGAACCTCGTTCAGTGCATCTAGGAGATGCGCAAGCAGACTGCGGGTTCCCTCGTGGAGCTGTTGAATGCAGCCAAGATGCTTCATGATAACTTCATGGCAGAAATGACAGAAGAGATGATGGAAGCTTTCCGGAAGCCGATGCGTGCTCTGTATAGCAAGTACGAGACAAGAAAGCTGTCTTTCTCAACCAACTTCATGTTGGCCAATGAGCTTCCAGGAAGACCTCGCCTAGCAATTGCCAGGGAGCTCTTCCAGATCGCCTTCAACTACTTTGATCTGTTCGATTTCAGCAAGGAGATTGTGGAAAAGGCCAAGCTCCCGCCTCAGTTTGCGAGTCCTTCAGCAGCGGAGGAGGAATTGACCCGGTCTCTGGCAGCGCACAAGAAAGTTTCCAGCGATATCGACAACTTCTTGGCAGTTATCGACGGGGAGTATTGATCATTTGGAGATTATGAAAATCCTCAGGATTCGGCATGGGTGAAGATGGAGGAGAAGTGATGATTTGGGTGGGAAAGACACGAGACGTCCTAGCTTGGCGCCGGAATGGGCATGAATCGGGGGTTTTCCGTAGACTTGGTCTTGGAGCTAAATGAAATACAAAGGAAATCAAAATCGTCATTAAGGTCTGTTCTCTCCATTACCATGGCAGAAACCATCCAAGTCAACTTAGTGGAATCCAGCCAAACTCGGTGACTTCCATCTGAAACAGTGTAGCAATCTGCATTGCTTCACAATAACAACACTCTTGAATCTTGCCAAATTTCACGATCTGGGCTTGATTCTTGCGCAGTTGCTCCAAGCATTGTTGGAGCTCACCCTCCCCAGTGACACCCATGGAATCAACTCTTGTCAATATTGCAGCACAACCAAAACGATCTGGCACAATGATAAACTCTAAGGCCAGCAACGGGAATAGCGAGATAATGCAAAAATAAGAGATAACGTCCCAAAAGTCCACCAGGTAGTTTACCTTTCTGCCTCTCCAAAAGAGATGCTTCCATCCCACGCCCCAATGAGCTGTAATCCTCGTCAAGTGTTGCTGGAAATCCCGACTGTGGCAAATATCTTGATGCCGTAAAACTTCTACGCAGCATAGAGTTCCCCAGTTGTTACCAGGCCGCAAACTAGACGCTCTTGGTCGTTGAGGCCTAGGCAGCAAGTATCTGTTGCATCTCTTCGACACTCCTTCGAAACTGTGGAGCCCGATATCCAATGTCAAACGTGCCAAGATCTGAGTTGATTCAAATTAGCAAACCTCGTCTAGTTGATAGCTGGGAAAGCTCACAGTCTGTAATGGCCGAGACAAATGCATCTCTAGGGCAAGAAGAGCAGAGATCGGTGGAATTGGGGTAATGAAGTCTTTTGTCAATGGAGAATAAAAAGAACGAAATTCTAGCCGCGCAAGGCCCTGAGCTTCCACAGTCCTGGGCAATTCGGCCATCGTTTGGAGGGCACATCTCATGATCGGCGATGAAACGTCCAAGCCTCTCCTCGGAGTACGACATGCTGGAGCACTCTGACGAATACAACCAGTTTGTCAAGATTCTCTTCAAATACTGATAAGTCGAATTGAGGATGAGGCGGAGAGGTCCAGGGCCACAAGCCGTTAGTACTTTTGAAACTGCGTGCCATTAGCAATGTGGCTCTATTCAGTGACCCAGGGGTGTACAAACCTTCGGTTGAACGATATTCAACTACATCTACAGAAAGCTGACTGACATTGTCCAAGTCGTAAGAAGACATAGGCTCAGCTTGTGTTGCCGGGGAACAGGGGCAGACAAACATTGGGCCTCAAAGGGAAGAGAGAGATTTGGAGGCCAAGGATGAGCGAAAGTGAGGCTGGGAAGCGGAAGTTGATGGTTGAGGTAAGAAGCAACAGGAAAGGCGATGGAAGGTACGAATGAGTGTGGTACCTACCAGCCGGGTACGCAGGCAAAGGGGA
Organism: Fusarium sp. AF-6; assembly: GCA_003947015.1. Lineage (NCBI taxonomy): Eukaryota > Fungi > Ascomycota > Sordariomycetes > Hypocreales > Nectriaceae > Fusarium > Fusarium sp. AF-6. The sequence continues at coordinate 24,058 of NKCJ01000020.1, forward strand.
AAACGAAGAGGACAAAAAGATGACCTGAGACTTCACGAGGATAGTCAATAAACCATCGAAGAATGAATGCAATAGTAAACAAAGTAGATCATAAGCCTACTATTATTATTACGAAAGTCGAAGCAAGGCGTCAAAGCCCTAAGCGCCTCGAGTATCACAACTTCCAGCGCTACAGAATGTACGATGAGGCAGGCAAACATCCATTGAAGTTATCTGCGATCAAGGGAAACAGACCGTATGAATTAATTGCAAGACATACGATCAAAGGCTCCAGTCTACGCAGTGAAAACGGCTGCCCTCCAAGTCAGTACAGCACATAGCATCAAACATTGGGTCACGCAAGCAGAGTAGCGGCTCAGGAAGCCCAAGCCCGGGCAGCTCAGGCTGACATCGATCACATCAACAAACAGAGGGCGAGGATTTTCACAAAAACTTCAATAACGCATGTTAGACCCGTATCTGTACCATAGCAAACGACTTGAACGCCACGGCTTTTTCAGAGCCTGTTCAATCTGCGGCACGGAGGCTATCGAGGTAGCCCCAGAATCCCCGGAGTGAGGTGACCCGTGAGGTCTGTCCGAGGAGACTTTGCCAGCCGGGAGGGGATGGGTGCACGATCACCACTTTGTCACATTGTCGAGCATGGGAGTCGGGATATCGTAGTGTTGTCTCAAAATCGAGCCGAACGCCTCGAATTGGATTTGCTAGATGCAGCCAACCCTAGTTTCTTTCACCCATGCCTTCTTTGCCCGAACCATAACCCTGAGGCCAATTCATGTCAGAATCCCATTCCGAGGGTGCCCAGGACCAGATTGCCAAGTACCTTTTCCGAGTTTTCTTGCTTTATCGCTGAGCGCTCCAGACGTTCTTGAGGAGGCCGTCTCGCTGGGCCAATCGGTTGAGGGAGTCGTCGCTCTCGCCCATCGCTCGGACGAAACCGCAGAGGGCGTAGGCGTGGTTCTCGCCCTGGACGGCACGGCCGTTCTCGTCGACCTTGGCAATAGAGATCTGGACGGAGCCGTGATCCTTGGCCTTGATGATGCGGTTGGTGGCGCTGCACTTGCGAGGGACGTAACTGGTGATGCGACATCAGTATGGGGATTGTTCGCCGATGCGGCCGTCCGCGCGGACGGCGTCTTGAGTTGGGATCTTACAGGTCCACGATCTCGCCACGGTCGTTCTCCATTTTTGCAGTTTTGAGAAGGGGGTTGTGAGGGGTGGTTTGGGTTGTTTCGGCGTGGGATGAGGTCGTCGCAAACACTTAGTGAAAAAAGCTCCCGTCAATTTTTGGCGTGGTTGCCAAATTTCCCCTCGCCTCGTGGGGCATGAGCCCTTGCTGTGGGTCATGTGATTTGGCACGTGATAGCGCGGAAGACTCGCGAGGCTGCCCCCTGCCCCTCCAGTCTGCCTTGATGGCGAACCACCTGTCGAGACAAGGCAGACAAGGTGGCATTTTGAGGCGATGATTCCGCCTTTCCTGCCTTCTCGCCTGACCTGAACTTGGGCACCATTCTGCTGCGTACAAAGGGCCTGAGATGCGCTTTGCGCACTCAGTTTTCTGCCCTGACCGTCATGGCATCCCCTGACGCCTTTCAATCATCACCACTTCGAGAAGCACGACGCGAACGAGTCCAGATCGAATCCTCGTCCCCCGCCCTCCCGCCACTTCAAGATCTCTTCTCGCAGAAGTCAAGCCGTCCCCCGATCCGAAGTGGCAGCAAAGCCGTCCCCATTCCAGACCATGCTCCATCAAATTTTATCTCGGCTCGTCATCTTTTGACATCGACGGAAGCAGTTCAGGAAGCAGTTTCGGAGTCTTTGACGAAGGGGAATCAGCCGTCTACAGAACCCGAAGGAGCAGGTTTCATTGCAAACGATACCCCCGTTTCTGTTCCACCACAGGACGACCATATTGTAATTGTGCAAATCTCTGGAAAGTCTTCCAGGAAGCCGCGAAAGCCAAGGGCTCCCAAGGCCACTGCCAAAAAGAATGAGGAGCCAACACAAAGTGCCGCAGACACTGAGTCTCAAAATGGTGGGAAGGGCAAGAAGGCCTCAAAGGCCTCAAAGGTCAGCAAGAAAGGCGACGAAGGCGTAACGAAGCCTAAGGCAGCGAAGCCAAGGAAGAAACAGACGGGTACTATGAGTAACCACTTTCCACCAGTTGCTGAGCCCGATCTGCCTGAGCAATCGAAAAAGAATGATGTCAATGAGCCTCTCCATCTTGAACAAGCACCCGCCCGAAGGCTAGATTGGACCCCGCCAGCTCAAAAGACTGTCATAAACATCGATTCGGATTCATCCGCATTCAAGCAACTTGCCTCTTCGGAGACTGGCCAGCCAATACCAGCTTTCAAGAATCTTGTTGAGGGCTATGCTTGTCTTGACACAACACCCCAAGCACTGACCTTTGCATCAGATGAAGACTCAAGTTTCCTTAAAAAGCGGAAACTCATCGAGCTTGTAACCACGAAGGAGGCCAACCCATCGGCTCCTATTCCTGAAAAGTCACCCAAGAAAAAGGCACCGAAGAAGAAGGCTCGGACAATCACAGAGCTTGCTACCGCTGCATACAAAGTGCCTACCCAACCTGATCCTGATCAACCAACTGCCTCCATATTGGATCATTTTCAGGCCGCAGGCAATGCCAACACGTCGGCTTCTGAGCAAACAAAGAAGGCTAAAGGCAAAGCAAACACACGCAAGAGAGTCTCGAAGGTTTCAAAGAAGAAAGCAGCGCCGCCAAAACCTATCTTGCTGTCTCCGGGGGCGGCACTCGCTCAAGTCGCAAACCAAGATTTCGTGTTCGGCACCTCCAGCCAACTAGCCAGAGAAGAGTCGCCAACTGTCCTAAGGGACCTTCAGTCCGCTTTGATGCAGTCGAATCAGGTCGATGATATAGACTTCGCTACACCTATCAACAGCGACTCTGTTGATCCGCCTGAACAACGAACCAGCCTTTGGGATGCAGCTGCTCGAGATACCGAGGGTGACTTATTCGATGTCGAGGTGATTAATCTCACAGAAGACTCCCCACGTTTACTGGAAGAGACACATGATGCAAACCCATTTGGGTATTTCAGGGGTGGCAATCGGGCCAACGCTGTGGATAGTGTGCCTGAGAATCCTCTCTCCGATGATCATGTTTCATTCGCGAACTTGTCGGACCTTATGCCTTCACCTACCAAAAATCGAAGACAAGGAGATGACGAAGGATCACCATTCTTTTCCGACAGTGATATCTCTGTCGGTATTGAAATGCGGCGACCCGCAGCTGCGCAAACACAAATCGAGCAAGAAAACCTTGCTCCAGCGCCAAATCCTCCTAGCAGAGAAGCAGATGCCCCTGACCAACCGCCTCGTCCCAATTTTGAAGGTTACACAGACGTTCAGCTTGCTAAAGAAATCAGGACCTTTGGCTTTAAGCCGATCAAGAGAAGAAGTGCCATGATTGCCCTTCTCGACCAATGTTGGCAGAGTAAGGCGCGTATGGGTCAGGCAAGTGTCCACACAAGTACCAAGCGAACCTCTTCGCCCTCAAAGGCCACAAAGACTGGAGCCTCTGTTTCTGCCGGAACTGAGGTTAAGAGGCCTCGAGGCCGACCACGGAAAAACAGTCCTAGTGCTTCGGAACCCCAGGAGCCACCCCCTTCTGCTCAGCCCCCAGAAACTCCCAAGAGACCTCGTGGTCGGCCAAGGAAGGACAGTCTCGCATCATCGTTGAACACACCCTCCCCTAGGAAAGCAAAAGCTGCCACATCACCAAAGAAGTCGGCTTCAGCACCCAAGTCCCCAAGGCGCAAGAAGGGAGCTGCAAACCACGTTATTGAGATTCCTGACTCCAATTCAGACTTTGGAAGTGACCTCGCTTCATCACCAGACTCCTCTATGGATGAAATGTTCTCGCCTCCTCCACTTGACCTGTCCCTTTCAACCGGCGACGATACCGAGCTCTCCCTCACAGCATCTCAAAATGGCCAAGAAATTGTCTTGTTCGAGTACATCGCCAAAGCTATCAGATCGGCTCCTCGCACTACTGATCCGACGGAACCTTCATGGCATGAGAAAATCTTACTCTACGATCCAATCGTCCTCGAAGACCTCGCAGCATGGCTCAACACAGGCGAGCTCAGTCGCGTGGGTTATGATGGAGAAGTCAATCCTAACGACGTCAAGAAGTGGTGCGAGTCTCAGAGTATTTGCTGTTTATGGCGAGTAAATTTACGTGGCAAAGAACGGAAGAGGTTTTGACCAGACATTGGCAAGCGCGGCGTTTGACGGAGTCGTTTCCATCACAGCATTCCTGGATTATATCGGCGTTTTTACGAGCATTGGTCTACATTCTCGGCTTCGACATATTTGGAGCCTTCTATACTAGCATGACAATCGACATGCTCAATTACATTTTCATCTTGCATACAATTGCCTCCACCCATCCTCGCAACGACCTATCATGGACGTGGTCAATCCCAATCACTTTTTTAGTCCTCTCTTGGAGCTTAGGTGAAATATTCACGGGCCTCATATAAAATTGAAGTTCGTTGTTTACGTTGTTGACATTAATAGGAAATGCTCGAGTAACAACCTGGTTGACAAAAAAGCATCATTCCACCTATGTACGTTCTGGTTCCTAGGTGCGCCGGCGCGGGTATCAGGTCCATCTCTCATCACCCCAGCCTGTTCAATCTTAGCCCGTAGTGCTTGCGGGTGTTGCTGTTGGGCCAGCGTTGGAAATAATGACGTTGATTCCGTCGGGCTCACCCAACCAGGTGCCCATGGCCGGAGGGCTTTTCACGTTAGAGTCTACAGTCACAGCCAGCAGTGCTGGAACACCTACACAGTGGCATCAGACATGATGTGAATGTGAGTCTTCCGTTCTTGGTCTTTGTGTGAGGGTTTAATGTTTGCAGAGTCCTTGCCAGAAGATATGGCTAGAGTCATGAAGGTTGCGGTGTGTGATTGAGATGCTTCTTGATGTTGGTCGAAGGCGTGGATGCTGGCTACTTTATACTTCGACGATGCCGACTACCCTTCCGATCGAGCGAGATGTCCCTAGCGTACTGCGAAACATTATCTCCTGGGATCTATCAAAGACAACTCGATCAAAAGCCATTCTCCAGTGATATGACACCACATTTTCTCATGCGGCTCTGCTCAACGAATCGCTGGCCGCCGTTTCTTGAGCACACCACCATCCGGAGAGTTGTTACATTCCGTCTTGACTATCGCAAATGCAATGGAACGTCTTCCCCAGTTCATCTGGGACAGGGTAGATGACGCACCAGTGACGGCCCCGGATACTCTCGCGCCGTCAAGCGGGCCAGTCTCAGACACACGTGTCGATTCCCTGGAGAGCTGGACTATGGGAACAGGGGTGTCGGGGAGGAGGGCGTGTTGGGCTTGATGGCTAACTTCCCGTGACCCTCACACTGGCCTGTGGTTGCCAACCATCATACATGGTCAGCTGAGACCTTTGATTCACGACCTCGAGCAGATCATGACAGCTCATCAATGCTGCATCCGGAGATGTTCGCTGTCTGGGGTCTAGGACGGAGCTGCTTGAGCCCGTAAGCCCTTGTTACGCGATACGGCTCCTATTTGCGAGAGATGGTCTCAAATGCACGACCTAGAGGGACGTTTATCACTTTCAGAGCATTCGGACATGCTGCTGCAATGCAGCCGGGGTCATGCTTCATGTTCATCAGATATGTGGGCAGCACTTGTCTCATCACATCGAGCACCCCGCCCAATGGGCCGATCCCCCCATCCCATATGCAAGCTGCAGAGGGCTTCAGTTTTATGCATCTTCTGGCCAACTGACGACATCCCTCACCCAAGCCGAGCAATGACGGCCCAATCACCTGTTGCCATCTCAGAGGCAAGGCCGCGCACATCGGTCTCCCGGTGAGTGATTGTCTTGCCACTACTTGGGAGATGAGGCTCTGCTTTATAAGAGCAATTCTCCCCCCAAGGCTGGTCAAAGGCCTCATGGGCCGAATCCCGTATCCCAACCGCCGCTCGCGATACGCGCACCATACAGCTCATACTTGTCGACCCCTCACTGGCCGGGTTAAGTCGGGGTAGCTTTGCAAGCTCCTCCCTGTCGCATTGAGCTATCTTGCTGAGTGCTTGATTCAAAAGCAAGATTACAAAAGCCAAGCCTGAGGGGTATCGATGCTCGGAGCCGTGCCTTGAGCCGGCGATGATTCCCTAGCCGAGTTAGCCTCGAGGGCTAAAGCGGCCTGACGGCGACCATGGGACGGGCCAGTATGGCGGCGCCAGCAGAAGAGGTCAAAGTATAACGGTAGCCACTTTCTGCGTAAAGTTGACCGGTTTCAACAGGTTCTTTGTTATTGGTGATGGGTGGCTCGGCTGTGATAAGAGCCTTGTGAGGGAGGAGGGAGGCCCTTTAGCCCGGAGCGGAAGTGTGGGGCCGCGCCGGCGGGATATCGGAAGCAGATGCCGCAAATCCCGGCGGGCTCCGACATGGCTCTTGGAGATGCACATTGAACCAGGCCTCAATTTCAGTTGTATAACCGATAGCGAGTTGTGTTTTTTTGGATTGAGATGGACCTCACTCAAACCAACCCCGATGTACACCGACGACGTTGATCAACAGATGTGCACAAGCACAAACTGGACGATTGTGCCTGGTATCTCCAAGGAACGGGCCTCACGGCTCTGGGGAACCGTTTCACTCGGCTGTGCAGGATCCAGGCGCATATTCTCGGCCTTTCCGGACTACCAATTACGGTTCTGAATTGACGTTGCAACCCGCTGTGTTAGTATTTGACAGCGTAAAGTGAAAGCATCAAGTGATTCCGGCTACTTGGTCGTCGCGACTCTCGGTTCCGAAGCCATGACGTTGAGGCTGCAGGCCTTGACCATCGGAAGACGACGTCCGGGGCTGGCAGCTGCACATGTGGGAGTTGGGGGGAGTTGGGGGGAGTTGGCCTTGTGATACATCGGAAACGGCTTCATGCACGCACTACGGGGGAAAGTTTGCTTTCGAGAAGGCTTCTAGATAGGGAACGACGCGAGACGATATTCGACCAACAAAGGGTCTAACTCCTATCAAAATTTATGAGTATCTTGACATGAGCTATCCTAAAATGATAAAGATCTATCATAATGAAGGATTACTTGAGATCTATCTTGCTTCATTGTTGTTGTCTTCGTTTAGGGGAGGGAGGGTAGGCTAAGGCTGAGAGATGATGGATGTTATCTCGTTGTCTCGTTCTCTCATTGACCTGCATGGGAACCGATGTGCAATGTGCAACGAGCTGAGCTGAGCTGAGAGGCGCGTGACACCGTTATCGGCAGAGACGAGGCATCGAGACAAGTCGTTAGTTCGTGGGGAGAAGGCTTGGCTAAAGCAAGAAGGGTTCTGGTGTGTTGAAGTGCAAACTATCAGCGTCACAGCCGGCTGGAGCCCTTGACATGTGAAGGTTGGTGGCATTCAAGAACAAAGGAATATCCAGGGTGAGTTCAGCGACACCGCCTCGGATATGGGGTCGGATTCCGCTTCTATAACATTGATTTGATATTCTTTGTTTCATTTTTGTCCAGATGACTCAATTGCCCCCCCTGAGTCATCATATTGAGTTTCCAGGTCCCGGCCAGCAATGAAAGGTCCGACCCTCCGGAGTCCGGACGGCCGGCGACAAAGTGCGCCGACGAAAGGATGACAAATTATCGATCGGCTTTCGCAGAGGCTCGGAAGTCCGAAAAAGAACAACTTGGAAAGGGAGGTTTCGATTGATTCTAGGTGTGGTCTGGTTTGATCTTGTGACATGAGCTAACCTGACAGCATGGCTATTTTATGGTTATGTGTAACCTTTGTCAGTCTCTGCAAAGGTGGGATTGGATGGATGGATCCATCCCAGGGATGCAATCGAGAGAGTGCGGTGGTAAAATCATGCCGCTCTCCGATGCTAGGGCCAAACGTGATTGAGTGATGACGACAGAGACCAAAGGGTCGACATTTCGTTGGATCGTGTAAATGGTGAATATGGGGTTAGTGCTGACTCGAAACATGAGAGAAAGAAATGCTCTTGAAGCAGCTCAAACGTCAAAGAATCATATCTTGATGCCCAGCATTTTGTTAGGTTCAAGGGTTGCTTATTCCCCGTCCTCGGCTAGCCCTACACCTAAAACGACATCTTTCTCCCCGGAGTATTAGGGCGTCTTGGGGCGGCCCCGGCGCTGTAAAACATCGCCTGTCTCCGGTCGCCGAGTGGTGCCAAGAGGAGCAGGCTCCAACAGATCGCCGGCCAAACCCCCACTCACAAAGAATCATCGCAAACTGGACCTCTCTTTTCATTCCATGTTCCACCCTCGACAGCAGCCTCTTCAGCCTCTTGGCTCTCGCTGGCTTCACGACAGCTCTTCGCATGCAACCGACTCACCGCATCGCAGCTCGTTGATGACCTCACCAAGACCCTGTCCTGTCTGTCCATTCCAAGCCCGCCGATAGTCCGTCCGTCTCTGCCCGACACACTACACGACACGACACGAGCGACCCCACGTCCCGTCCATCTACCCATTCAAACTAGCAGATATCGCCGTCCCTTGACCGACGTGACACCAGACCAACATGTCCTACATTGACGGCTTGACCCTCGGATACAACTTCAACAACAATGTATCCGAGGGACTTCCCGACGCCGTACAGCAGTCCACAGCATCCCCGCCGTCCAACAATCCTCATCAGACCTCGCATCGCAGCAGCATCGGCAGCCAGCATCGACCATCATCGCAAGGCAACGTCACCGTCTATCAGACCACGGGCCCCGACGCCCACACCAGCCCGATCCAGGCACCCGGGAGCAGCACTCCAGCCCTGAACCCTCGATCATGCGTCACCTGCCGTCGTCGCAAAGTCCGTTGCGACAAGCAGATGCCCTGCTCCAATTGCCGTCGAGCCCAGATCCCATGCGTCTTCCCCGCCCCCGGTCGGGCACCGCGGCAGCCGCGCCCAAGAGACCCCAATGCGCCCCCAAAGAACTCGAGCCAGCGCGAGATTGAGCTGATGAAGCGCCTGAGGAAGCTCGAGGGCATCGTCGAGGAGCTGAGCGGCCAGATCGAGGTCGAGTCCGGGGGCAAGGGTCCCTCGTCGGCCAATTCGCCTGAAGCTGCGCATACAGCGCAGGCCTCAAACGTTGACCGATCAGCAACCTTTCCCCAGAGGCATTCATCCAGCGCATCTTCTCACCCTGGTGTTCTGGGTCAGTCTAGTGGGAGCCCAAGAGGTAGTGATGCTGCGAGCGATCAGAGCGAGGCGACCCGAAAGCAACTACACCAGAAGTTTGGGCGACTGGTGTTGAACGACCAGAGTGGGAGCCGAAGATATGTCAGCAACGGCTTCTGGGCAAAGCTCAACGACGAGGTTTGATTTTCATGTCGTAATATTGACTATTGAAGATAGCTAATTGTTCCTAGCTCGACTCTATTCGAGAAGAGACGCAAAAACTCACCGACGAAGACTTCGACGACTCAGATTATGAGGAGACTCCGGATAGTTCTCCCTCATTGGTGGTCCCGGCAGATCACCACTCCTTCATCTTTGGATACCGCTCCGCGGATGTCAACCTCGAGAAATGCCGCCCCCTACCGTCCCATATTCCGTTCTTGTGGTCTGTCTACCAGGAGAACGTAGAACCACTCATCAAAGTGCTACACATTCCGTCGATGGAACCGATATTCCGTGACGCGAGGAAGAACCATGAGCAGCTCTCTCCTGGAAACGAAGCTCTTGTGTGGGCAATATATTACGCTGCTATCACTTCACTTGAGCCCGAGGAGGCAAGTTCAGAGATATGAGAAATATGGAAACCAAACTAACCAGACAATGCAGGTTCGAGCTAATCTTGGCGTCAACAAAGAAGACGTCCTTGCGCAATATCGTTTTGCTATCGAACAATCCCTCGCAAAGGCAAATTTTCTCAACTCATCCGACACTTCAATAATCCAAGCCTTTGTCATATTCCTCGTCGTGGTCAGGCATCAAGATGAAAGCCGCTTTTGTTGGTCCCTGACGGGGTTGGTGGTTCACCTCGCCCAGGGCATGGGTCTTCATCGAGACGGATCACACTTTGGACTGAGCCCCTTCGAAACGGAAATGCGGAGACGCCTCTGGTGGGCATTACTCGTACTAGATCTGCGGTCCGCAGATGAACTAGGCACTGATCTCATCATTGGGGATCTATTCTACGACACTCAGATGCCCAGTAACATCAACGACGCTGATATCGGCCCGGATACTACAGAATTCCCCGAGCCAAGGGAGGGTCGCTCCGACTGTGCGGTGGCTCTGGTTCGATATGAAATCTGCAGTCTCTCAAGACGCCTTCTTCGAGCTGCATCAGCATCAGCTTCGTTTTGCCCCAAGGGAGCACCACTCGTTGATCTCGGGCTCGCAGAACGAGAGCAGCTGCTAATCGAGGTATATCAAAGAGTCGAGAGCAGGTTCTTTAAGCATGTCATGGATGATGCGGACCCCTTATACTGGATGGCAGGCATGATTGCCCGTATCATCATGGCCAAGATGTGTCTCGTTATTTATCAGCCCATGCTATTCCCCGGTTCGGATGGCGAGCTTTCAGTTGAAGCCAGACAGCGTGTCTACGTGGCAGCGATCGAGATTATCGAGTACAACCACATTCTCAACACGGATGGGAGATGCAAGCAATACAGGTGGCTATTCAAGACATATACAAACTGGCACGCCATGGCATACTTCCTCATCGAGAGCTGTCGCCGTCCGTGGACTCCTCTCGTGGAACGTGGGTGGCAAGCGCTCAACGGCTATGAGGGACACCCAGCCGAATACGTCCGCTCCGCCGACTATACCTCTGTTATCCTGCCCATACGGAAACTCTACTTTAGAGCTGGCAAGCACCGAGCGACAGAGATTGCCCGCCTCCGCGGCAACCCCGAAGAGGCTCGTCGTGTGGAGTTTGAAGAGCGGATGAACCCAGCCCAAACGTCGTTTGTATTGATACCAGCCGGCGAGAACAAGATGGAAGAGATGAGAGAGAGGTGGAGGTCTCTGGTGCGATCAGACGGAAGCAATGTGCCCATATCCACACCAGCTGAGCTGAGTCCTACGGCACCTCCAGCGATGCTTCAACCAGGACCGCCAACATCACAATCACGACCTCGAACGCCCGCAGCGAACGAGGTTCCATCAAACATTAACCTCTCGGAAGCCGCTGTGGGACTCATGAATGAACTCATGTCACAAACAGCGAATTTCCCCATGACTACATTCTATCCATTGAACGAGATCGGACCAGCTGAGATGAGAGCCGCCGCATCAACAGGTTCAATGAGTACACCAGGCATGACGGCTGCTCAACTACCCCAGCAGCAGCAGACGCAGCTTGGGGGACTAGGTCAGCCGTTTTCCCAGCAGCCACTACAGCTGCCCAAGGATGACAACCCACCCCCATACCTCTGGCCTGATCCATATCCAACCATTGAGGAGAACTTTGACAACACAGGAGGCGATGATGTCGACATGCTAGGTGACGACTTCAACTGGCAGGATTGGAGTCAAAGTATTCGTGGCTTGGAGATGGAAAGCACACAGGGGCAGAAAGGATGGTGATGCAAAATAGCATTGTAAACATTGGTAGGCAAAAATGGTCATGTTGGATTTCACTGTGCCTGTATAATACCCGGTGGAGTTTAGATGGTGCGATCTACATGGATTTAGACAAACTTCCACTCTGCATACAGCCAAATTGGTTGTTCGAATAAGGAGCATGTATAGCTTCTGGAATCTATAACTTCTCGCTACTCGCTTGGCTCTTCTTCTCCTCTTCCAAGACATCTTCTCTCCTCCGGACCTCAACGTTGGTCGGTCCGCCTTTGCCAAAGTTGACGAGAACCACACGTTCCCAATCTCCTCCCCTCTCAGAGCCCTGAAGCTCTGGCCCAGGCTTGTCCAGTCCCAGAACTACTCTCTTGTCCTCCTTTCTGATAAAGAGGTTGTGAGGGCTCATGACCTTGTCGCCCCAGGGGATTGCTGCCGTCTTGTGTTCCTTGCCCTTTTCTGTCTCGGCTGTTGGTGTCCTCTTAAGAAAGGAGAGCAGTTTCTTGCGCTGGGCAGCAAGTTGCAGGGGTCCTTCTTCCAGGGATCCAAATCGGCTAGTGAATATGTCAGAGACAAGGGTGAGGAGATAGGCCTGTGGGGGAAATAGGATGATAGAGTTGTCGGCGGCCCGTGAGAGAAAGGTCTTGGCTGGAGCAAAGGACGCGGCTGTATGCTCGACGCCATTGTCAGGAGTCGGGATGAGCATCTCAGATGGCATGTCGCTGCGTGTTAGAGGAAGCATGTAAAGATACATCTGTGTTGTAAATCGCTTTGCGTTTATGGTGGGGGTGATCCATCGTGTAAAGGGTATAAGGCCATCTATCACAAACCATCAGCTCTCTCTCTCATTTTCAGTTCAATGCAACTCTACACACGAACCCAGGTCTGGCTCAGCGCCTACAGATTTCAGCCACTCGAGAAACTTGACCTGGTTTCCGTGGATCTGCTTCCTCACCGCGTCCCTCTCCTCGATGCTCAGGTTTATCAACGTGCCGTCCTTCTTGGCTAGCAAAATGCCCGTCTCCTCAAACGTCTCTCTGATGGCGCCGATCCTGTACGCCAGCCCATCTTGATGCCTCTCTGGTGAGTCCACGGAGGGAATCACGCCGTCATGGTAAGGGTCCAGGTTTCCGCCGGGGAATACATGCGCCGATGCAAAAGATGTTGAAGTGTGGACGCGGTGTAGGAGCAACACGTCGTTGACGGGTGAGACGAGGAGTACTGAAGAGCTAGGTCGTGGCTCAGATAGCGGACGCTTGCCCGCAGAAGAAGAAGACGGTCGTTTCTGAGTCTTTGAAGCCATGATGAATATCGAAGGAGCAACACGCTGCGCAGTCCGGGGAACAACAAAGCTACATCTATAACCGCTGCGGAGGAGCAACTGTGAGAGCGGTCGCCCAATGGAATTGAGCGAGGGAGGCATGGGGTTATTGGGCAGCGGGTGTTCGGTTGTGAAGGGGGAGGGAGCATGTGAGGACTTGAAGCGCGGGATGGGCTGGGGGAAGTGACGTCGTGCCGAGGTCCGCTCCTGAAATGGTTTTGTCGGCTCCGAAAGATCGGCGGAGGCGGGGCCGGTTCGGCCGGTGATGAGGGAGCTGTGGTTTTATGAAAAGAGTGTGTATAAGAGAATTGAGTATTCTGTTGATCGATGAATGGGCTTTTGATTTTTAGAAGAATGGTATTTATACCAAAAATTAAAGCGAGAATTAGAGACAGGACATCATCGTCAAGTGGTTTTTCCTCCATAACGGCGTTCATCGGCTATCCACAACCGTCCCCGAGCCTTCTCTCAAGCTTACAACACACATCATGCACCTAAATGTTTTTCAAGTGAAAGCAGTAAAACAATTAATTAATATAGAAGACAAGTGAAGAGTAGAAACAAGCGCCCGTCTCTCGTATGAGCCGGGAATTCCAGGACAATGTAGTGTTTTAGGGTAGGGTGGTAGTTGGTCAACACTCAAGTCCTGACAGGGCTCTCTCTTGACGGTTATGCAAGATCAGGGTATTAATGAGATCCCGTTGCTCATATTGATTTCTAGAGTTATATGTATTTTTTCAATTTGGCAATGGTATGTCTACATATCTTTAGGGGAGGGGGAAGTTATCGCTCCGCTCGTCACACACAAATATCCAAGTATCACCACCAAAAATTGACAAAAACGGCCAAAAAAAGAAAGCACTTCTCAATCATGATTGTAGTGTTATAGGAACAGCCCGATGCGGGGGTCGAACCCGCAACCTTGAGATGGTGAACTCGTAAGAGTCTCACGCTCTACCGATTGAGCTAACCGGGCGTGCTTCGCCCGGGCATCTGGCCCGTTTGACGTTGGGGTCGGCGTCCGAGAAATCGATTTATGAGCTGGGAGGAATGTGCGGCGGGAATCAGGGCTTGGGAAGGATGGGTTCTGGTTGGTGTGTGGTGGATTGGTGGTGCGATGGGGGCTGCGGTTTGGGTGGAGTCGAGTTGGGAGTAGCGCCGTATTGATGTGCTTGAGTGTTTGGCTGTGGTGTAAGGTAGTGTAAAGAGCTTGGTGAAAATGTGTGAAAAGAGAGAATAGGGCATTAAATGAGAAGCATTTCAGGTAAAGCAAACCCCTCTTCAATAGACCAAATTCGTCATCGTCATGGCTGACAGTGTTGAACAACTCTCTTCACCAAGGGAGATACCGTGGTTCTTCAAGGTGGACCCTGATTGGCCACCCGGAGCCATCTCTCAAAACCACCTTCCAAATCACGTGCACAAGACCCATTCGCTTCCCATAGGGTTTCTCACCCCACACATCTATCTCATTGTTTGGGAAAATTTCGCCTGAAAAAGCTCTTGTTCACGACGGCATCTCGAGACCCGGCACGACTCTTTACGAAGTAACGCCACACTAACCCCCCCCTTCAGACACAATGGCCAAGATCTCGTAAGTTGTTCTTCTTGACGCTCGACAAATTTCTCTGCCAAAATTTCTGCCACCGTCGGGACTTGAGAGAGGAGCGCGCAAGAGGCAAGCTGGATAAATTTCATGGCGGGGTGGGAGGGAAATCGACGGTGCGCCCGCGCACACGAAAACGACGAAATATTCGAGCTCAGCATAGCATCGTCGACTCGACCTTCTGATGGCGACGGCACCGTTCACGACCAAGCTTGCGGTCTGAAAAATTACAGCTCGACTCTTCGACGACAATGACAATCTCCAACTCGAGGGCGCCCGTGGCAGAAATTTGGCAGAGAAAAACCGAAGCGAGACGCAACAATGATCTCCAAGACACCAGACTGACGATACTCTCTACAGGCGTGGTGCCCCTGGTGGCAAGCTCAAGATGACCCTGGGTCTCCCTGTGTACGTCTACCTCCGAAGCAACTTCTCTCGACGACCGAAGCACTAACCATCCCAATAGCGGTGCCGTCATGAACTGCGCCGACAACTCCGGTGCCCGAAACCTCTACATCATCTCCGTCAAGGGTATCGGTGCTCGCCTGAACCGATTGCCCGCCGGTGGTGTCGGTGACATGGTCATGGCCACCGTCAAGAAGGGAAAGCCCGAGCTCCGAAAGAAGGTCCACCCCGCCGTCATCGTCCGACAGTCCAAGCCCTGGAAGCGATTCGACGGTGTTTTCCTGTACTTTGAGGACAACGCTGGTGTGGTATGTTTTTTGGTCTAGTTGCCAATGTAACTGGGGACGTGGTTGGTTAACAATGATTTGCAGATCGTCAACCCCAAGGGTGAGATGAAGGGCTCTGCCATCACCGGCCCCGTCGGTAAGGAGGCTGCTGAGCTGTGGCCCGTAAGTTACTCTGCTATCTCCCATATGATATCACATACTGACTTGTATCCCAGCGTATTGCCAGCAACTCTGGTGTTGTCATGTAAAGTGCTTGCTTGGGGGTCAAGGAAAGACAAAAGGGGCGTGTGGTTCTGTCCTGAAATGCGATCAAGCTAGAGCGCGAATTTAGAAAAGTTCGCCCCCCCTTCTTCTTTCATCTCCGCCGTGAATAATACATCACCGGGGAAAGGGGGCTGGGGGAGAGAGACACAACGGGGAAGAAAGAGGTCCAAAGGTCGCTGGATTTGGCAGGCTCTTGCATTTCGGTTGCGGCGTGTAAGGAATGATTCACATTACCAGGCATCACATCAGGGACAAAACAAAAAGTCACTTCAAAAACTGGTTTTCCTGGCGGGGTGTTTTCGCTTATGGGTTTTGCAATGTCTTTGACCCAATGCTGTGATTGTGTTCTCATGAAAAGGTTTGCTCGCTGCAGCCATGCAGACGAAGAATCAGACGTCATGACAGTTGATTGTATTCCTCGCAAGGTATGGTATTGGGTATGAGCTTATTGGATGATCCTGCATGTTCTATTGTAGGGTGGGTGAGTTCAAGAGAAGTCCCGTCGTACGCAACTGACAGGGAGTGAAAAGTTGGCACACAGCGAACTGCGCATTCTACTGGGGCCACCATCGTAAATCCTCACCAATTGCCCTTTATTCGCCCATTTGGATTTTATGAGGGTCTACTTGACCTCTTTAATCTTTATGATGAGATGAGGATGAATGGGCGTAGGTGGCTAAGTTTATGTGTCAACATTTTCTTAACCAATGTCCATACTACCTACCCTATGGCATCGCAGTAAAATCAAGGGCGCCATCTCTGTCATCCATAGCGAGAAAAATACGTGGAACTGATTACTATCTATATCATCTACTGGCTCGTTCAGTGTTCTCATTGTCTGGTGTACCACTATCACTAGGTCCTACAGAGGTATCAATTTTGTTCAGGCTGTTTGATCTCATTCACGCAATAAATGGTCCATGCATCACAAAGACCCTACCTACCTCAGGTAATTTTTTTTACACATCACAATAGAAGGAGGGAGCAAATAATATTCCTCCGGAGAGCTCTACTTAGACTTATCCTCCTCTAATAGTGCTATTATGGAAACATGCGAAGAGACATTTACGAGAATCACCAAAGATTATGATGCCTATCAGTTGGTGGACAAGATCGCTCACTCACTTCCTTGGCCCCACATCACGGACTACTAACATCAAAGTTCGATCAAAGGCACTCATTTCACGAAGCAAAAAACACTAAAATTTGTCGAACAGTCGACGTTCAAGATTTTTCGTATCGCGCTTGCTATCACATTTATAACATCCACCCTCCATTTCTCATGTTCGGCCCTCCCCTCTCTCCCCCCTTCACGTGTTGTTGCCGAATCATTATGCAAAGCCCAATACCATGCAGCTGAGAGAACAGATAGACTAGAAAAAAGAAAGTAGAAAAAGAGCAAAGGAAAACGCGGAAAAAGGAGACAACTATGAGTCTAGTGTACAGAGACTAGAGGTAATGAGGAAAAAAAATGCGAAACGAGAGCATCCAAAACAGAAAAACCCCTCCCTCCGAGAGTCCTTTCATAGTATACAGAGTGATTGGCTGTATGTACCTTGGGAAAGGGACCTTGATGCAAAGTCCCGGTGATGTTTTGTGAACATGTTACATCGAGCGATTGGATGAATGATCCTCGGGTGCTCGAGGGATGAATTTTTTTGTGGCTTTTTTGGTTTTTCTTTTGTTTGCTTTTGATGCATGATGCTTGTGTCTGAGGTTTCATGTCGAGGACATGTCTAGAGACTCGGGTGCGTCATGAACTTGTGTCTCCTCACATCTGCTGGTAAGGGTATCCCATGCCCGGCATGCTGTGGCCATGACTGTGACTGTGACTGTGACTGTGACTGTGACCGTGGCTGTGGTTGTGGGCGTGACCATGCATGAAAGGCGGGTTGCCAGGCTGATGGGGTGGAGGGGGAGGAGGAGGAGGAGCATGCTGAGGGTGCGGCTGGTGAAGCTGAGGCTGCTGCTGGAGATGAAGTGGGTGCTGGGGATGTCCATGCGGCGGATGCTGGTGTTGATGAGGGTGCATCTGTGGCGGCTGCTGCATCATCTGCTGCTGTGCCTGTTGCTGCTGCTCTTGCATCTGCTGCTGCTGCTGCATCTGCAACTTGATAGCAGCCTCCCGCTTGGCTGCGGCCTTACCCTTGGGCTTGGGGGCGACAACTCCCAGTCTCTGCTCGGCGGCAGCTTGAGCGGCCTTCTTGGCGGCAAGAGTAGCCTTGCGCTTCTCGACGGCACCGGCCATGTTGCCATTTGCCCAACGGTCTGTGATGTGTTAGTTTGTGGTGAGCATATATAATCCACCCAAGCAACTCACTCTTCATAGAGGCTGACATCTTCTCCGACTTGGTCATGGACTTGTAATCCTTCGGAGCTTCCTCACCCTCCTCAACAGGGGCAGGAGTAGGGGCAGCGGGTGCTCCATTCTTGGTGTCTAGGCCAGACCGAACAACCTTGATCTTCTGAACCTTGCGGCTGTTGGGGGTCTGCGCCGACTCGACTGGGGGCAGAGGCGTAGGGGCGGAAGATGGAACTTCGCTGGCGACCGCGGCGGCACTGGCTCGCTTGCCTCGTTTCTTGGGAGGTGCCTGTGAAGACTCTTCAGCCTCATCGGGGTCGTCGCGGAAACGCTTCTGTCGCTTAGGCCGGAACGAGTAGGACGATTCGGCAGTGTGCGAGGACTCCTCCGATGAGGCTGTGGTCGGGCGGGACTCGCCATTGTCGGTGATGGCTGAAGCGGGCTCGCTGAAGTGCTTGCTGCCTCCCTTGGGGATCTTGAGGGTGAGGAGATGTCGGCGGACGGGTGGCTTCTCCTCCTGGGGCTCCTCATCAACAAACTCGTTAGGGTCTGCTTCCTCATACTTGACAGCAGGCTTGCCGCGACCACGACGAGTAGGCTTGGCAGGCGATTGCTGCGGTGTGGTATCCTCTGCATCAGGCGTAGGCGCAAGGTCTTCGACAATGTTTGGCACGGCACCTTTGCCACGAGGGCCACGCTTGCGCCTCGTCTTGGGAGCGGTCTCAGAGTCCGAGGGCACTTCGTTGGTGAAGCTGACAGAGAGGTTGGTCTGCGTCTCCTCATCACCATTGGCGCCTTTGCGACGGCGACCACCGCGGGTCGGCACAGGCGTGGAGCTTCGGCTGATATCCTGTGTGGCGGGGTCAAAGAGTTGGACCGGCTTGCGCTGTCGCTTGCCAGTGACTTCCTCAGTCTCGGTGGCCTTGGCAGTTTGTCGAGGTTGGTTTCGAAGAGACCGGCCGCGGGTCATTATCCCGACTTGCTGAGTCTCGGGGTTCTGCTTGCCAATCTTGGAAGGATGAGGGTCGTACTCGAAGCCGTAGGAAGCAGCCATAATGCGATCCTGGCCCTGGAGATAGCGAGTCTCGTTCATACTCTCCTTTTCGCGGGACTTGTAGCCCTTGACGGCAAAGTCAGGCTCCTCATAGTTGACTCCATGTTGATGAAGGTTGCGGGTGCGAGCTTCGTACTTGGCATCAGCCGCTCGTCGGCGAAGGGAGTTTTCGTAGTCATCGACAACCTTGCCCAGGCTGGTCCACTCCTGTTGCCATTGAACCATGGAGACGTTGATGGCAGTGAGAACCTCAAACAGTTCCTCGGTCGTCATGTTTTCGTGATCCTCAATCGCACTGAGATACTCGGCAGGGTCTCTGAGCTTGCGATACTTGTAGTAGCGACGGTCATTTGGTTCTTGAGAATCGCCGACGTCCATATCATCACCGTCGTCTCCACCGGGAGCAGGGGAGTTGAAGGCTGTGGGATCTGTCGAATCAGGAACAGGCGAACCGCGGGTGGGAGTGTTGAGCGCAGGTGTAGGTGCTTCAGGAGCAGCGGCATCTGCATTGTCGTCGTTGTCTTCCACCATGGGCTCCATGTCAATGCCTTCTCGATCGGTGTCCTTGCCTTCGGGCGTTGGCTCATCGGTTGCGCCATCCTCTTCGGAACGGCCCTTCTTCTCAGGGTACAAGACGTACTCGCCATCGATGTAAGGCGTGAGGTGGGCCCATCGTCCGACTGGCGCTGGCTGTGGCTTAAACACCATCGCGGGTCGAGTGGCTATGGGCTTCTGAGGGCTGGGTTTTGTGTCTGAAGTTGCCGAAGATGCTGGCGTCTCAATCGTTTCGGTTGGGGGAGGAGGAGTTGAGGCCTTGATTTCGGCGGGACTGGGAGCAAAAACAGGCTCATCCTTGGCGGCAGGAATCTGAGGTGAATCTGAGATTGGAGTGTCGTTGGTGGTAGCGGTAGCGGTAGCGGTGGTAACCACATCTGCTGGCTCATCCTTTTGAGGTTCTTCGATTTGAGGTTCCTCGACTTGAGGATCTTCCTTTGGAAGCTCCTTGGGAGGCTCCTCTGGAAGCTCTGTTGGAAGCTCTGTTGGGAGTTCCGTTAGAAGTTCCTCCTTTGGCAGCTCATCCTTGGGCTCAGCATCAGTCGAATCGCCATTCACCTGGACGGGTGCGGGGGTAGCGATGTCGGTGTCAGTCTTGACAGGCTCGGCAACATCCTCAGGCGCTTGCTCGATGGGCGCTGGCGATGCTGTGGCTGCGGGCTCTTGAACGAGAGGCGTAGATTCGGCCATCTCGATGTCTTGAGCGTCTTGAGCGTCTTGAGGGGGAGGGGGAGGGGAAGAAGGCTTCTCGACCGGGTCGATATCCATCTTGTCCTCTTGAGGCATTGGTGATGGGGGTTTCTGGTCTGGTGATTGGGGAACTTGTTGGAGTGGTTGATGAATTGCTTCTTCCTTGATGATGTTGGAAGAGGAGGTTGGGTCGATGCCAGTGTTGTCGGAGGAGAGAGATGTGGGAATATCTTGAGGAACAACCGGATCAGGAACAATATCATTGACAGGTGCCTCAAGTACACCGTTTGCTGCCTCATTGGGTGCCGGTGAATGAGCAGGTGAAAATTTCCGATCTGGGTTAGCTGGCACTGTCAATGGTAAAGACAATGCAGCATCGACGGGTGGACTATTGACAGGTGCAGCGTCGACAGTGTCAACGGCTGCACTGTCAACAGGGTCAACCGGCGCGGGCGTTTGTGGTGCATCTGAAGCCTCCGGTTCAGGTTCCACTTTGGGAAGTTGATCGGGTTGAGGCTCTGCCGTTTGAGGTAATATTTGATCAATAGGTTTCACCGCAGGAGGCACTCCTGAGGGCTTTTGCTCTACAGGAGGAGCGGGTATTGCGTGTTCCATTTTGGGGTTATTTGAAGGGGTATCACCGGCTGGCAGTGCCGACGGGTCAGTTTTTGGCGATATCTTGTTGGCTTGAGGGGATGAGTGATTTGAACCACTGGGCTCACGGAACTCTGATTCATCGGCGTCTGAGTAGTAGGCGCCGACTTCTATCGTGTCCTGTACGTCATTGTCGTCGTCTTCGAGGGTGGCTTCATGATACGCCTTCATCTCACTCGATTTGCGTGACGGGTTCCTCCGTCGAGTTGACGGCGTATCGGCACCCATCGAGGCGCCTCGCCTCTTTGAGTCGGTGCCGTAGAAGTCATCCACCTCATAAGTCACCTCGGACCTGCGTTTCCTACCGCGGGCAGACGAGGTTGAGTTGGGGACGATGACATCGTCGTCGATATGCTCAAACGTGTAATCCACGCGGGCACGCTTACGAAGACTGTGACCGCCCTTTCTAGGGCCATGATCGTCCTCGTCGGCCATGGGATAGTTGTCCATGGTTGTAGAACGCTTCCTCGGGTTGAGGCCGCGACTACTACTTGGGGGGGAGAAGGTGAATGCGTGCTGCAGCGGCTTGCTTGGACGGCGACCGCCAGGGCCAGGGCCAGCACCAGCAGTGGCACTCTGAGGGGTGGTATTTGTATTAGTGTGGGCAACAACGGGGCTTGTGGATGAATTGAAGTCAAAGGAAGCCTCCGAAGCTGAAGTGGGAGAGGCTGACGCTCCCAAGGGACGACGGCGATGAGTTGTCCGTCGCGAGCGATCCATGGTCAGCCAGGACAGGCTGAGCTGGATGGGGACGAGGCTGGGATGGATGTTACAGCAAGGACGTGTAGCGGCCAGCCGGGCCCGCGAGAGGCGTCATGCGAGAACACGGAGCGTAGCGGGCGCGCCGTGTAAATAAAGACGGCCTACTCCCAAGCCAAGATGAATAGACACGCAGCGTATTATGACGAGGCTGAGTGAGGGTGGGCGGGATATGAAATAGAATGAGACCCGGGATGGGATGAGCGTGTTGGAGTAAGAGGAGCGAGCCAGGGCAGAGAAAGAATTTTGAAGTACAGGGAATCGGCGGCGACTTGACTTGACTTGCAAAGCAATGCAAAAAAAATAAGAGCAGAGCGTAGGTAGCGAAGCAACAAGGACAAGACAAAGGCAACAAGAGAGATACAATAGCCGACAAGAACAAGCCGTACCTGGCGGCGCCGTCGAGTGATTGCAATATACGTCAAGAGACGCGGGTGATGAAGACGGTCTCGTCTCCTTTTGGCCAGGCTTTGATTCCGTAGGTTGATTTTCTCGAGGTGTCGTGGTCCGTCCGAATAAGCCAACAACCTTGGCTGGTGCTGGGCCAAGGACCCGCCCGCTGTTAGTGCCAACCCAGCCAGTGAAGCCTCGCCCTCTAACATCAGACAAGGCTCAGAGCCAGAGAACCCCCCGGCCATGAAGGTACCTCCCCCGGGGTTCCTCCGCTCGGGATGCATCAGGCGAATCAGGGGCCGCATCTTTGAAGACAAGCCGCGCTAGTCCCACCCAGGATTGGTGTTGACGAGGAGCGTGACTGTGTCGCCTGCTGCAAATCGATGCGTGTTAGTGGCTGCTCTCCTGTTGTAAGTCGCCCCAGTACGCGGGGAGTACCTGGGTCAAGTTCCTGATTCCCGCTTAGACGCCACTGCGGCTAGATCTCTCGTTTGTAACCGTCAGGTATATGCCCGACACAATTACACCTCGACTCTTGAAGTTGTCAATTGTAGAATTGCTCCGAAATTAAAATCATGTATTAATTCGAAACTGAAACGGCACTGAGATTCTAGCCTCTTTCTATCTACCTATCCAAAAACCGTTCAACGTTGTAACATCCCCTGTTGCGCTCTCTTTTATCGTCCCCATCTTCTCCCAGGCCCATTGGACCCTTGCTGCCTCGTACCTTCCCAAGCTCCAACCATCCCTTGCCGTTTCCGTTTCCGCGCCAAACAACCTTCTTACGAGTACACATACATATCATATCGAACCCCCCGCCTTCATCTTTCAACCATCACCACACAACTTCGACCCATCTAACTAGCAAGCGACCTCTACGGCACTGCATTCCTTTCGAGTGACGTTTCAACTAGCCATCAACCACCATGGCGCCCAAGAAGACAAAGGCCGCCGACGACGACAACCTCGACGACCTCTTCTCAGGCATTGACACCAAGCCTAAAAAGACTACAAAGGCCAAGCCTACATCCGCCGCCTCCAAGGCCATTGCCGACCAGGACATTCTCGCCGACCTTGAGTCCGAACTGGCCGCTGAGCAGCCGTCGCGACCTCATACACCCAGACTCAAGGATGCCGCCCGCCGATCTACTGCGACACCTCCCGCTGGCGACCCTCGCAAGTCCACTGATAGCGCACGCAGCCTGAGGGCCAGCTTCACTCCAAGTGCCACCAGCTCTGAGCTTCATGAAACCGAGAAGAAGCCCGCTCCTGCACCCGAGCCTGCGCAGCCCGCCCCTCAGCAATCTGGCGGAGGATGGTGGGGTGGTATTCTGTCCACCGCCAGCGCTGCCATGAAGACGGCAGAGGCTGCCGTCACGCAAATCCAGCAGAACGAGGAGGCCAAGAAGTGGGCGGACCAGGTTAAGGGCATCAGGGGACTTGATGTCACCACCCTCCGAACCTATGGTATGTGCAATCCTAGACATCTGCCCTTATGACGAAGCTGATCGAAGCTCCAGGTGATGAACTGCGACACCGAGCTCTTCCCACCTTTACCAACATCCTCCACACTCTCGCGCCCCCTATCAGCTCCCATGAGCGACTCCTCATCCACATCACCCACGATCTTGTCGGCTACCCGTCTCTTGACCCTCTCATTCACAATGTGTTTGGTCATGTCATGTCGCAGGTTGAAGGCGGCGATCTTCTCGTCGTCCAGCGTGGTCAAGAGAGCCACTCGCGACGCAGCACCGACAACGCTGCTGGATGGCATGATGGTCCTTGGTGGAGGCAGGCTGATTCTCCCCGTGAGCTTGGTCTGATTAAGGGTCTGGCCGAGGGAACCAAGCTGTGCCGCGCCAGCGCCGAATCGTATGCGAACGAATACTTTGCTGCCAGTGGCGGACTGGAGGAAGCCAAGCTCAAGGCCACTGAAGATGTGAGCGAGAGCAACCCTGTCCGAACTTCGGACTTGTTCTTGGCCGTTCAGGCCATCACTGTGGATGACGACAAGACTTTGTTTGCTCGTACTGCCTCTGCTGAGAAGGAGAAGGACTCCTCCGCAGTGGAGAACCAGGAGGAGAACGAGGAGCTCATTTGCTTCGCCGTTTTCATCCTGGACCCCGTCCACGACATCGAGTTTTACACGGTCAGCCAGACTGTCCCTGCTCGATGGGTTCAGTGGCTTGATTCTGCAGGCCCCCTTACCCCTCGCTCCGGCGAAGAGGGTGATATGTCTGAAATCAACGTTCCCGAGGAGATTAGGGATATTATTGAGAGCGGTGGTGTCGACCCTCGGGAGTGGGTTGCTGAGTGGCTTGAGGAGCTTCTGAATCTCTCAGTTGGCATTGTTGCCCAGAGATATGTTGCTCGCCGCATGGGCGTTGGTGAGGGTGGCCTGGGTAAGGGCAAGAGGAGGATGGAAGACCTGGTTCAGGACAATGCTGGTGAGGCAGCTCGGGCTGGTGTTATCTGATTGCCCCTGCCAGTGTCATAGACGCTAGAAGCGCTGTATCGCAAGGTAGGTCGGGCGTTGGGGTTGGCGACTCTCAAGTGTAACTATTCCCAGAGCTTCCTGATTAGCCTGGGAGACTGACTGGATATTGGTGTTTCCTGTTTGGCAGTGTTGGAGTCAAGTTTTGCTGGGATGGTATTAATAGTATCTCGAGTCTCTAAATAAACCGGTTGACTATTCTATCTCACGTCTAGATGCGCACCTCATCTGCATCCCGTTCTGCCCCTTATAAGTGACCAGTTCGATGAACAGTTCCAGCCCGCTTCAGCTCTCCCCTTGCCTCTCTGGTTGCAGTCTCCATCTCGACAAACTTCAACGGCCGGTATGCTGGATTCCACATCTGCTCCTTGATCCACTCCTCCAGCTCCTCATCCTCCTCGGGGATACCCTCTTGCGTGGCCTCGTCATCATTGAGAGCCACCTGGATCACATGTCGAGCTATGCGAACACTGACATCTCGCACCGAGTTGACATCTGGCAGTAGAGGGGCTGTTGGATCCTTGAGTGCAGGACTCAGCGAGGCCGCGGCCTCAACTGCAGCAACAAGCATGCGGTCCGTCAGATGCTCCGCGCGAGAGAGCACGCAAGCTAGGCCGATGCCCGGGAAGACGACCGAGTTGTTGCACTCTGCGATGTCGATGGTGACTTCGGAGCCGGACTCGCCCCAGGGACCTTTGACAGGTGGGAAAGGAGAGCCAGTGGCCACAAGGGCCTTGCCGTTGGTCCAGTTGAGGATATCCTCGGGCTTAGCCTCGTGAAGTCTTGTGGGGTTGGAAAGGGGGAGGACTATAGGGCGCTCGTGATGCTCGGCCATCGCCTTGATGACGTCCTCGGTGAAAGCCCCGGGGACGGTGGATGTGCCGACGAGCACGTTGGGGCGAACGGCTTTGATGACGGAGAGAAGGTCGGTTTTCTTGTCTTTCCAGTCTGATGCGGCCTTGACGAAGCTCTTTTGTGCGTCGGAAACCTCGATCTCGCTCGTGAGAAGACCAGGCTTGTCAATCAACCTTCAGAGTGTTAGCAAAGTATTGTCAAAGTTATAGTAAACCCAAGTTAAGATTAACCATAAGTTTATAATAAACCTAGGTCAATAATAACTATAAGTTTATGGTAAAACTTGGTTAATAGTAGCCATAAGTTCATCATAAACATATGTTAATCGTAGACGTAAGTTAACAGCAAACATACCAGATCTGCTTCGATGCCTCCTCATGGCTGATGTCCCCTTCTGTGGCGATGGCATCTCGCACCTGATCCGCGATGCCAAGACCGGCACTTCCGGCTCCAAAGACAACCATGCGGAGGTCCTTGAACTTTTGCTTGCTGACGTGGAGGCCAGCCATGATGGCTGCGAGAGTCACGCAGCCGGTGCCCTGAACGTCATCATTGAAGCAGGCAAAGTCTGGGCGGTAGCGGTCCAGGATACGTCTCGCTGCATGCACGTTAGGATGGATCGAGTTTTCTGGGATGAAGGAACTGACCGTTGCTGAGACCAAAGTCCTCAAAGTGGATGTACGCCTTTGGGTACAACTTCCTCGCTGACTGAACAAAAGTGTCGACGAACTTGCCGTACTCTTCGCCGCGGACACGCTTCTCCCTGAGGCCTAGGTATAACTCATCATTTAGGAGCTCCTCGTTGTCAGTGCCACAGTCGAGGACGACGGGGAGGGTGCGGTTTGGGTGAACGCCTCCACAGAGAGTGGTGAGGACCAGTTTGGCAACCGAGATAAGAATGCCTCCAACGCCTTGGTCACCGATACCGAGGATCTCCTCGCCATCTATGATACTTGTAAGTGAATAGTTCTCTGTGGTCGAGGGGTAACTGACCAGTCACTACGATATAGTCGATATCTTCTGCGTTTCCCCACTGGGCCAGGTTGTCGTGGACTTGATCCTGTTCATGAATGTTGAGATAGCAACCTTCTGGGCGTCGAAACAGCCGAGAGTAGTTCTGGATAGCATCGCCTTCGGTTGGAGTATAGACGACGCTCATCATCTCATCCAGATGGAGTTGAATCAACTTGTGATAGTCAGAATAGTCCCTCGACACCACCCAAGATGTTTCCCACCTTGTAGTAGAGCACCTCATTTTGGTCCTTGAGCGAGGTGAGAAAGGTGTTCTTTGCTAGGTCATTTGGCCGGGTCGAGTACTGTTCGTATGCACGCTTGCACTGTTGCTCAAGCGTCTGAACTCCCTGGGGAAGTAACCCGGTGAGGTTGAATTTGCGACGCTCGTCTGTTGGAAAAGCAGAGCCCTTGTTGAGATACGGCGTGTTGAGGAGGGATGCACCAGTAAGAGCGCAGCTAATAGGGCCCTTGGTGCTAAGGGGAAGATTTCCAAACTTTGAGTCTTCAGCCATGTTGGAGAGTGTGATTTTGGGCAAGTTGCTCTACAGATGCTGCGAGATTGAATGTTACAGCGGCGGGCATAAAGAGGCGATCTCAAACGTGGGAGGTGCTTCCTGTGCATGAAATGGGATTGATTGAAAAAATGATCTGAGGATAAGCCTGCAGTCAAGCTCAATGACGTAGTCGAGCATAGAAAATACATAGTTTCCACTTGACAGAACCTTGATTGACCTCTTCTTCCAATGATCAACACCAAATAATCCAGCACGTGTCAAAGCGTGACACAATCACAACTACAAGAATGTCGGAGCGCTTGGAGCCTCGCCTGTGTAGAATGAAAGTCAATCCCACCGAAATGGGGCGACAGCAACAGACGCGGACTATGATGGCCCTTTTTCTTCTGGCAGCTACAGCAGTAAAGGAAACGACTCTCGAAAGAGGGCTCCCTTTTTCGCTGTTAAATCACCCTTCAGCCTACTTCAGGCGGATAACACAAAACGTGCCGTCCGTAGAAGACCTTCGCGAGGAAGACTCGTGAGAGGAGAGGAGTGACTGGGAGGGAGAACGCTGCGGAGATGAGAGATAAAAAAGAAATAAACCTACGCTCTTTGAAGCAAGCAGCAATGATTATGCCACGATCCGGTCGCCGGGACTCGTGGGAGCATGCTTGTTGCTGCCGCTGTTTGCATCCATGGTGATGTTTGATTAAGGAAAATTCTCTGCGACGGATTTTTGGTGGTGATAAGGATAAGGCTAAGGTGGGCCCCACTAGCCGACCGTTGGCGGGCCAGCAACGGTTTGACGACCAGGCAGGAGCTCTACTTCTTCCCCAGATGCTTCTTGCAAGGATTTATGATTGTCTTCTAATAGAACCGTTTAGACCTCTTTAAGGTTACTTTTTAAAGTCGGAAGTTCCCAAAGATAGCATCTTTAGGATGATAAAACGGTCAAGTCTCTTCTAAACATTGTTTTGTCTCCACTAGGGTGTTAGTCATGAATGGACTTCACGTCTCAACTTGGGATGTTGGAACTCTTCTTAGGCGTATTGTGTAGGTTTGGGCATGAATTAAGGAGTTTTGAGGCTGTGTAGATTGCAGTTCTTCATGAAATTCACATTGACTCGTTCGACAAGTCGGCACCATCTTGGATAAACCAAATATCGTATTCTTCTCGGTCTGATGAGCAAGCTACTCATTCAGAAACCAATCTCATACATATTGTACCATCACTCCATCTAGGCGTTCTCATGGTGAGAAGTAGGTCTAGCATCAGCTTCCTCGCCCTCCATAAGCATCTTCTCCGCCTTGAGGGCATCAATCTCAAACTCGGGACCAAGGCCGACATCCCGACGGGCCTCGTCCAGCATCTTGGCGTCCTCCTCGCCAGTTCGGCTTCCAAAGATACGGTCCATATCCTCAAGAGTAGCGCCCTTGGTCTCGGGAAGGCAGAAGTACAGCCAAACGATGCTGGCAGCGAGGAATCCGGCGAAAAAGATGTAAGTGCCCCATTCAAGGGTTTCGAACATCGGGGGAACGTAAAAGGCAACCGCAAAGTTGTTAAGCTTAAATCTTAGGTTAGTCATGGTTCTTTCCCCACCGAGAGAGCGTGAAAACCTACCCAATTGCTGGACGCGCCAATACTCGACCCCTTCGATCGAATAGATAGAGGAAAGATTTCAGCAACCAAAGTCCATGAAACTGGCCCCCAAGTAGCTCCAAATGCTCCAACGTAAACCCATATAAAGGCAACTGCTACCCAGCCAGCTGCTGCGTGAGATTCCCAGTCGTGTTGGAACTTGGCGACGATGATTCCGGCGATCACCATGGAGATCCACATCACGACTGATCCGACGTACAACATGGGCTTACGGCCGACCTTATCGATAATAGCCATGGCAGGAAGGGTCGACACAAAGAAAACGACACCAGTAACACCTGTGGCAAGCAGGGCTTGAGTTCCGCCGGTCAAACCAAGTCGCTCGAAGACCTGACTGGCGTAGTAGATAATGGCGTCGATACCGCTATTTTCCGTTAGCAATCTGGCTCCTTCCTTTAAAAGCAGTCTCAACGTACCTCCACTGTTGCCAGAACATGACCAGCCAAGCCGTAGCAACTCGCTTAAAGTTATCCCAGGTGCGCACAATATTGTAATATTGGGCAAACTCCCGCACCCACATGTTGCCTTGCTCTTTAGCCGCCAGGTTGGGAAACTGCTTGGCGAAGGCTCGCTGCTCAAACAAAGACTCGGCCTTGATTTCCATGTATTCGACTTGAATGAGTGGGTGCTCGATAGGTAGGTTACGGAGATAAGAAAGGGTCTTAATGGCCTCCTCATCGCGGCCCTTCTTGACGAGCCAACGGGGGGAGAAGGGGAGCCACCAGATACCCAAGGCGAGGAGAACAGCAGGAATTCCCTGGATAATAGAGGGAAGCATCCATGCGAGGTTGCTCTGGCCATCGCCGTGACCACCAATATAGTTGCTGCCGTATCCGATCCAGAACGAAAGCATGATACCAAGAATAGTGCAGAATTGGTAGAAGGAAACGAGGAAACCTCGAAGTTCGGGAGAGGAGAGCTCGGCGTTGTACAGGGGGCTGTTTTTGGGTTAGTCCGACACTCGAACATAACTCAACGTTTACTCACCCAACACCAGAGAAGGTTCCAACACCGATACCGGTGAAGAATCGACCGGCGTAGAGCATGGAGGGGTTGTGGTATGTGGCGCCGACATAGAGGTAACTGCCCAGAATGACCCAGCAGCAAGCTGAGAACATGGTGTACTTTCTCGAGATGACCTCACCGAGGACACCAGCGGACAGTGAGCCGAGAATACCACCTAGCTGGAGAATGGAAGTGAGCCAACCAGTGGCACTGGATGACTCGATAACAGAGGGGAAGTTGTCCTTGAAACGAGTCATGACCAGGGACTGGCCGAGAACACCCTGCTGGTAGCCATACTCGAAACCACCAAATCTATAGAAGATTAGCTTTTGAAAGAAAAGTTGTCTGGGGAGACGGACGAGGCAAAGAGGGCGATGACGATGAGCTTGGGATTCTTGGAGAGAGTCCTCCACCGATTCTGGTAAGCGAGCTTTGTTCGCTCTTCGACTGTCGACTCCATGATGGACGAATTACTGACGCTGAAGCAGGAAACAATGCAGCGCAGAAAAAAAAAAAGATTAAATAGATGGAGGTATATAGGCCCAGTCACTAGCCCCGTCTCGATGACCTAGACCAAGAGTTAGCCTCAGAAGGGGGGATGAGGCTCTCTCTTATATGGGACTATTCAAACGGCATGCCATCCGATCATCCACCTCCACGGTGACAGCTTATTGCTACCCTCAGTTCAGTTCGCATGACTCCCCGCAGGATTGCATCTGATGGTCCCCGAGATGGAGACATATTGGGCACCTCTCCCAGTGAAACCACTGGGCGGGAAGGGAGGCTATTTGCCAATCCGGGGACCCCAGACCCGGAGACAGGCGAGCAGGCCCTTCCAGGGGTTGAGAAGGAATCCCTTGTCCTTACACCCCCCGGGGGGACCAACTCGGTGAGACTCCGGCGGCTCGGTGGTTGGAATGCCCTGATTCGGAGATCAGCGCTTGAATAGGCAATGTCTACCACTAGGCCCCGGTCATATGGATGCTACTCGATTCCCTGTATACTTGGGACGTGTGCTCGAGGGCTTGGGACTGCCTTTCTGAGAATCTTACGGGCATGTTGACGTCTGTCTCACCTTGCCAGAACCACTGAGATGTGCAGTTGAAATGGCGGACGTCAACTGATCTCATGTTTAGACGGGCGTATCCGAGTGTCATGGATGTAACGTCAATGTAACGAGCCGGTGAGTGAGGGATCCTCAGTGGTACAGTTTGTAGTCATGATCTATATGAATACGCGTTTAACTGACTAATAGTTCATCTCGTTACCTGAAATTCCATGTTCTGAAAAAAAAAGTCGATAGTTGATGATCCTCGACTTATACGCTTGAAATCTCTTACAAAACACGCACTAACAAAACTTTACAAAAGCACTGACACCATCACGCGCCATCTCTATTTTTTTTTTCTCACTCTCCATCAGACTAGCACGGCAGTTAGTCAAAACAGGCCTTTTTACGACGCGCTGAACCCCATCCTTCTCCACCAAAAGGGGATCATCGTTACATGGCTAACCTTACCCCCAGCATCAGGAGACCCCAAAAAAAACAACCAACCCCCAAACCCGCAAAACTGCGGGACAAGGGGGGGCAATAAAGAAAGAGAGTGGGGATTCATAAAGATTGTGGGAATGGAGTCAAACATTTTTCTCACAAGAGGAGGCCAAGGCTCATCTTTTCCACACTTGAAACTCCACTTGGGTCGATTTCTCTCCTTTCTAGTCTTTGTTTGACATCCCGATCACACCCGACTCTCGTGGAGCCTCTTTCGTAAAGATTGATAAAAAAGAGTCCAAGACGATGTTTGATCTGTGGCTGTCCGTGAGGCTCTCTCAACTTAGTATCCTCTTCCGTGATCGTGGACAAGGGTTCGCCAGGCAGAAGCATTTCCGAGTCGAGTATTGGAGGATCAAACAAACAAGGATCCGGCTTTTGTTCCCGAGGGTTTTTGACAAACGCCCCTCGTCAGGCGTCGATGGGGTTTTGTTCTGTTGGTTCATCATGCCTTCACCTTGTCCATCACCCTTCAGCCGCAGACCCGGACCATAGCGTTACGGTAGTCACTAGCCAAGGTACTGGGCTGTTTATTGCGTCCCAGAAGATCGGATCCGCATGGGAGTTTAGAAATGCCTAGTTCGGCGATACCTTCAAAGTCGTCGACAATCACACCCAAGACATCCATCTTAAGCAGATGCACCCCAATGTTGATAGATAAGCTTGTCATCCCCAGATATTCCTCCCCCAACTTCAAAAAAAGAGGGAGACAGATCCTGCGGGGGAGAAAAGCGAGATGGATGGGTAGAGTCGCTATCCGGACCGAAAAGGCTGCTGCGCTTCAGAGTGCCTATTCGGGTCTGAGATCGCCGGGAATAAGTAGAGATCGTGAGCACCACGTGGTGCGCGGCATCAGGTTCTAGAAGCCGAAATGAAGAGGACGCCACAGCCGTTCCCATGCCTAACTAGCCCGTTCGCATAAGGCTGCTGGTGTATCTCGTCAGAGTAGCCCAGCTGAACGCGACTGTGGCGTCTCTGCATGGTACAAGACAGGGGCTCCGACTTGGGATATGCTTGCCAGTCAACAAGCGGCTACACAAGCATAAGAGTCAAGCACAAGAGTCATGTCATCCATTGTCTTGGATTGAGTATGTATGATACTGCAGCTTCAGCGATGTATACAGATCCTTCCGACAATGTTATATACCAATCCATGAACCAACATAAAGCTGAAATCGCCCTCGACAACTTGCACAAGGAAATCCACCTTCGTATATCCGATATCCAGTAGACAGATCCAACAAAAGAGCGTCTCCTATATCCTTACATCCTGCTTACTCATCTGTCTCTTCTCTTCCCCCGTCTCTCATCCCCCTTCCCCCCGCATATCGCTTATGAGTTGACCCTCATCCCTCACGTGTTGTGCGGGAATTTACTGAAGCGAGTTGCCGTTGTTTCCGATGAGGTTGGGGGAGCTGCGGAGGCTGCCCGTGATCTTGCCAGAGGTGGCCGTCGTCTTGAGCCAGTTGGTGACGCCGCTAACTCCAGAGACGCCCTGAACCGAGATGCCATACAGAGCAAGTCCGGCGATGTGGGGAGTAGCCATCGAGGTTCCGCTGATGGTGTTGGTAGCCGAGTTGCTGGTGTACCACGCAGAGAGGACGTTGGAGCCGGGGCCAAAGATGTCGAGGACGCTGCCGTAGTTGGAGTAGTCGGCGATGGCCCAGGTGCTGTCGATGGCACCGACAGTCACAGCGCTAGGAGCTGAGGCAGGAGAGGTGTTGCCGGCATTCTGCGCCTCATTTCCGGCAGCGATGATGGAAAGGACACCAGAGCTGGCAGCAGACTCGACAGCGTTGTTGAAAGTAGCCGAGTACTCGCCACCCAGGGACATGTTGATGACTGACTTGGTGGTGCGGCCCTTGCTGATGATATCATTGACAGCCCAGTTGAAACCAGACAGGATAATCGCAGTGGTCGACTCCCGACCCTGGAAGACCTTGGCAGCAATAATGTTGGCCTTCTTAGCAACGCCGTATGTCTTTCCGGCGATGGTGCCAGCAACATGGGTGCCGTGTCCAAAGGTGTCAGCGTTGTCACCGCTAAAGGCAGACCAAGCCGCAGTAGCACGACCCTCAAACTCGTTGTGGGTAGCTCGAATACCAGTGTCAACGACATAGGCATAAGTGCCCTGGCCAGCATTGGTATCGTAGATGTAGCTAGTAGAGCCTCGAGAGCGGTGCGAGACCGTTCCAAGGCCCCAGGTGGCGCTTGTCTGGGTGGTCAAGGCCCTCTTCTGGACATGAGCCTCCTCCTGCTCTTCCGTGATCCAGTCGAGCGTCCAGACACGATCTTGTTCAACAAGCTCAACCTGTAGTTCGTATTAGTGTCATTGTCAAAGCGGTAAAGATGGGTTCTTCTCACAAGAGGGTTATCCTTGATTTCTTCGATAGTCTCCTTATCGAAAGTGCCAGCATAGCCCTTGAAGCCATACTTGCCATCGTAGGTCCTCTCGACACCGTTGTCGGTATCACGCTTGGTAATGCTGCGCTTGTGAACATCATCGACCCACTTGAGGTGGCTGGTGAGCTCTGAAGTCTTAGCATCAGACTTGAGAGTGACGATGTAGCTGCCAGGAACGACCTTGCCGCTCTCATCCTGAGCTACGGGAGCACCCAGGGCGAGCCCAAAGAAGGTGGTTGCAGCGATAGCGAGGTTCTTGAAGTTGACCATTGCAAAGATGTTTGAGAGAAAGGGGTAGAGAAGGGATTGTTGATGCTAGAGTGTGATGATGAGAAGACACATCCATTGATAGGAGGCAACCCGACTTATATAGCCGTTGAAAGGATACTCCCATGCCCATCTATGGCATCACGGTTCTCTAACCATTGCTGTCAAAGAGTAGACCCATGGTCATCCTGCAGTCGTTCTCAGACATGGAGCTTCCTCAGCTGCATGATAGAGGGGAGGATTGTCGTCAACTTCCTCTTCCGGAGAAGAGGAGATGCCTCACACGCTGTCATCGCACTGTAGTCGACAGTGCCAGTCGCAAAGAGGAAGGAGAGATGTGATAGAGTGAGGGACCAGAGGCCATTCACGGTGGCAGGAGCTCAAAAGTTCTTGAGAAATGCAAACATCAGGCCTGCAGCCAGACATCAGAGGCTCAAGAGGATCCATCGGCCTCTTTACAATGACGATACCCTGATAATGTGGCTAGGATCTCGGAACTGGGGTTGGATAGAACTCCTAGGGAGGGTGTGAATCGACCGATTGATGGAATGAATTCAGAGACATCGGCAAGCCGTAAAGTGAGGATGACAGGCTGGGGCACTGTCCCCGCGAAGGTGATATGTCGTAGCCATGTCGAAAGAACCCCCTGTCCCGTTCAAGATCGACATAAATAAACAATTAGAGACTAGAATAGCCACATGACCGATATTGTTCCAGTTGTGAGATTCCCGTCACGGCAATGACTTAGGGCAGAGAACTGTCCGAGTTGTTCGAGACATGGCTCGGAAGGGAAGGCGGGTGTCTTAGAGCTGTTGATTGGGATGCGTGAACAGGAACATGGCCACTCGGAATCGAGGATCGGTCCGTAAATGATGCATAAACCAAAGGTTGTCGTTATGATTCTCACTAGGAGGCTCTTAGTCAAGCGCCCAAAGTCCTACCCAACCGGGTAGTTCTCTCTCCACAAGTTGAACACACTCAAGGCCGGCACGGGAAACCCCTTGATTGACTAGCCCTACCAGGGCCAAGAGCCGGCTAGGAAGGGCTGCACACCTTAGCCCCAGGCCACATAGCCAAGGTCGATAACCAAGTCAACTTCCTGTTTAGGGTATTTGAGCCGTGTTGGTGCGCATCAATACCACGGCAGGCCTCCTCGGGAGTTGCCAAGGACGGAGATGTTTGGGCATTCGTCTTGGCTGGAGGATGAGGCTAAGCTGATGGAAGTTGATCTTGGCCAGGAAGCCTTGCCAGGTCTAAAGGGCGGCGTGATATCGAGGGGAGGCGTTGGCCGAGGATAGCCTTTTGCCAACCACAACTAGATTCGGTGCTACCATAGGACTCTGATGTGCATCCTTCACGCACCTGGCGTCTAGAAGACTTGACATCCTAGCTCCTTGAGCCTGTTGTGATCATGGCCGTGGTGTTGAGATGAAGATGTTGGAGGAAGATAAAAGTGGAGATGAGCTGGAGATGGGACGGCAGAAGTGGAGGAGATCGCCCGCCAAGACGAGGAAGGATCGATCATCACCAACGCCCGGACCTCCTATCTTCAATGGAAATGGAAGCCACGATTCAGCGGGCCGTTCAAGACAAGACTCATGGAGCGGTGTTAGGGCCAGCACCTGCTGAAAATTAAGGGCACACTCACTGCCCGACGTCAAGGGCAAATTCCACTAAGCTCCAGTGGACTGTGGTTTCCATCTGCCTTCCGTCCCGTCTTCCCTCCTTCTCAATCTTCACCGATCCGTGCCGACCAACTTTCCTCCTCCATCCATCCCTGTTTCTTCCAACACGCCACGCCTTTCGCAAGGATGGTTCATGCAATCGCTATCAACAACCTCCTACAAAAGTTCACAGGGGATTGCTTGTCGTTTGACAGTTTCCTTTGCACCATCTCCTTGGCTTATCGGGTCCAGGTCTTGCATCAACATCAAACAAGGCTCCACCCCCGCTTTTGAAGCCATCCTCGGAAGAATAGGCAGCCCCCACGACAACACACAACCATCCATCAGAGACCTTTTGCGTTGTCTTGGTCAGGAGATCTCAACGGTTGGGCCGTCCTTCTGTCTTGGCCATCCACGACATTGTGCTCAACTCCGTCATTGGTTGTCATCCTCCACCCCTTGCTTCCGCTCTTTCCGTCCGTCGACCTTCGTTTGGCCCGGCAGTCTCCCGAAACTACGCCGCAAAGTTGCCTCGGCCCGCTCGAATCCTTATGATCTCCGTAGCGGGATCGCTACCTGTCTCATCCGAGAGAGCTAGAGTTGACTGTCCATCTGGTTGATCTTGGACAATGAAGTCATCACCAATTCTGTGGATAGGTGGCTCATGCAATCTACTGCAAGGATTGATTGTCAGTTAGACGATCTGCCATGAACGACAGGCAGTCTTCCAACATAAGAAGTTGAGGAGCACTGACTGTGGAGAGTTGAACTCATCCTGGGTGCAGCCAGGGAGGTGACAGCAGGAGTCCATGACCAGGGAATCAAGACATCTGAAACAGGTATGATCAACAATGGGACGGCCTAGCTCGCGATGCTCCGAAGACCCTTGCTTTCTTTCGCATCAACGGCTATTCTCAAATTGGGCACTAGCCTCAGTCGCCATTGCAAGAGAGTCAAGTCCAGAATCCCGAGCTGCAAAAGTCCTTGCAACATTGGAAATTCCTAGCTCCTTCCTATACTGGCGCCGGCTTCAAGCACGATAGCGATGTCGCGATAAGCTCGCTCTCTTTGTCAATGCCGCAAAACCGCCATTGCAACCTACGCCATCCTCGAAATTGACGCGAAAGAGACAAAGGTTCCATGGCTTCAGGAACATTTAGGATATTGGGATGCATGCCTCGAATCACAAATGATCGGAGGGGTATGGCCCCGCTGATGTGCTGCCAGCATCAACAGGAGTGCAGGCTTATTGCGCCAGAAGATGATGTTCCGAAGCCTTCTAGACTACGCACATCATTTGATGGGTATCCTCTCCAGCCATCTTCGGGCATGGTCTCCATACACTAGGGGAATGCAGCTCATCCTCCTGCCTGTCTCATCTTCACTCCTCGCTTACCTCCAGCAACAATCAACGGTCGCTGACCCTGTTCGAAAATGACAAACTACTGTCTGTCATCTTTTATTCTTCGTCAAAGAGCATCAAGGGAACTCAGGGCAGCGATCGGCAAATCGGCATCACAAATCCGGCGGAAGCCCTGGAATAGGCGTGCCCCCGAAAGACACGACACCGCATACCTCGATTACACGATGAATCAGGCTCAAACAAGATCACGTACCTGAATACCGCATGGACAGGCAGATAATGGCTCATTTCCTTGCAATATATGCTCGGGGCACGGTTTTGATACTGTACATGACATGGAAGCTACTCAAGTTGCCACGTATCTGAGCTAGGGGTGGTTATACTATCGAAAAATGACACCCGAACATCTCCATAGCAAGATCCCTATCATCAACTCGACCACGGATCTCCCCTTGCTTCTCGATCAGAGACTCGAGCAGTAGAGCTGCCCTCTTGGCATTCTTTGTTGCCCCACGACTTATCCGGAATGCCGGAAGTGTATCGAGCTTGCCGTCTTCTACCTCCAATATTGGCCTGGGCTTTGCTAAGCCTCTGAGCTGCTCAATCGCCCACTGTCTTCTTGATTTATCTGGACATTCTGCACCAAATACAAAGACCGGCCACATGAGGGCAGGGTGAACAGTCTTGTACTGACCGCAATCATCTCTCTCTCCGTATGACCGTTGCATAGACTCCCAGGTTTCGTTCAATGCCCCCTCTACTGTTGAGGTATGAGCTAGATGCCACCAGCTTACGCGATGGAGATAGACAAAGAGGATCCAGAAACTGGCCAGGTACACGCTGAAGACCTCTTCAAGACAAGTTGCCATGTCTGGTGCCACAGTCTTTGCAAGATCGTCAGCAGTAAGTGATATGGCGGATGGCCGCTGGGCCCAGAGATCCCACAGTTCAGCCTGAAACTGCTTTGCCACCAGCGCAACCTCGAGCTCGTCGTCTGGTGTAAATCTTGAACGATGATGTTTATCAAGTGACCCTATATGCCGGAAATAGGCCTGTGTCTGTAGGTACCACTCTGCGGCCGGCTGGAGAATGGCACGAAGCACAATCTCCTTGACATCAACCGTTGTCAACGCGGGGACTGCTGTTGCGCTATCTCCGTGCTCTGAGACGTCTGTCACAGACCCGGCTGACATGGTTTGGAAATCCTCTTGGCCCCCGAGGGAATTTTGCCTTTCTTTGGACTCCTCATAGTTGCAGCTGACGATCTGTATAGGATAACGGGAGACGATGCTGAGTGCCTTGGGTGAAAGGAGTGGGCTCCCTCCAAGATGTGTGGCCTTGCTGTCAAGTGAATTGAACCAGGAGAGCAACTGTCGAGAGTACCAGTTCCAGTTGCAGCAGCTACTGATGATGAAGTCGGCTTGGTCACATGGAAACGTGGAGTCGCTTCGCTCGGTGCCTCGGTCACGTATGACCTGGATCCAGGCTAAAAGGAAGACGGCTGCGAGGAGTTCATTCATTTCTTCTTCCTCAATATGATGCTTCCCTGAGGTTTGCTCGATAACCTGTCTCGTTGCCGCTTCATAGCGTTCAGCGATACGGTTGGCGCTGTCGTCGGAATCTGACACCTGGTCGCAGATGTCGGGGTCATCGCGAGCCAAGACTTCTTCAAGGCACAGGAGAGCATTCATGACGGCATTATTCTTTGAGCCCAGGCTAAGAAGATATCTCTGGAGGTATCGCCATCGCCTGATACCACCCATTAGCATGGCAGCTGGTGGTTGCCTGATGTTCTCGAACATGGCTAGGTCTTCCGAGCGTTGGCTTTGCTGGGAAGGAGAATCCTGAGAGGCGTTCTTCGTACTCTGCCAGGAGTTGCCATGGTGTTCTTGATCGGTTCTCGTGGAGGCTTCTTTGGATAGCACAGGGGCATCTGTCGTCGGTTCGGTATCAGAATGGGAGTGAGGGAAGGTTCTGATGGTTGATGGGATTGGCGTTGGGAGGTCTCCAGGGCCGCGTTCCAACTCGATACAAGGCAACGAGCTTAGCCTTTTTTGACTTTCGCCATCGAGAGACGCCGAAGTTGTAGGTTCCAGGAAGCCTCCAAATTCTCCAGTCCAGGTCGGGCCAAGATCAGGAACTTCACGACCTCCGTGTCCGAACACGGCCATCGAGTCGTCCAACCAAGGCAAAGACATGAATTGCGCCATATGGTCTTCGGTGAGAGTGAACGGGCCTTGATCCTCGTTGTTGGTATTTGAAGAGGTCATCGGAGAGGGGCTATCCATCGGCATGGGAGGGGGAACTGAGGAGCTTGGTAACGGCAGAAGCTTCCTCTGTGGTTTTGGCTGTAAGTTCGCAGGAGGTGGTCTACCTGCATTTTGATTTCCTCGCGGTCGTCGCAGATAGCGGCATTCGAGTTGAAGTCGAGAGCAGTGACTGCATACAGGATACGCCTCATCACATCGAACATGACGTCCTTTGCAAGTGACGCAGCCAAGTCGTGATCTAGCAGCCCCTCGACCTCGTCGTGGAGGAGTTGCCTTTGAAGTACTGCGATCAGGCATGATGAGGCGTTTCAAGGAGACTCAGATGCCAAAATGCAGAAAGTGAGGAGCTGTAGAGACAGCAAAGCGTTGATGAGCAGCGATGTTGGCCACCTGACCACACAGGATCATCACAGGGGACAAGAGAGGCCATGAGATTAAGCGAAGAGAGATGGGGAGCTACATGCACGTGTCTACTCCAGCTCCCTTGGACAGCGGGGAGATTGAAGGCAGCAGGGGTCCAGAACCCAACGGGCGCCACGATGCGTGGGATCTACGGTGAGGTGAGGTCAAGAATCTGGGGTTCAGGGGACGGATCTGAGTGGCTAGCTTGGCCTCGGTGAAGATAACAAACTGCCGAGCAAGTGCCAGAAGCGAGGCTATCCCCTTCTCATCCAGGTTACAATAAGGGTTGAAGCATGATTCGCCTGAGTTATCGCCATGTCTCGAGGCTAATGAACTCTAACCACCCCGCAATACGCATTATCACGCCATTCTAAGGATGATCGAGGTTTCCTCGAGGCGATCATGCTCTAGCTTTGGTGCTGATAACTGATTCATCACAGCTTTCGAATCCGTTGAATGCTACTGAAGTGTAAGACGCCTCAAAGGTTCCGGACTGCCAGATCAGCCTTGTGAAGTGCTGGCCAGCTTGATGTAACTCTGTCACTACTGAGTACGTAGAGCGGTTGTTGAGGCTCAAGTCTACTATCAACCTTCTGTGGGTGACTGAGGAAGTTCTCGATAGACAAGCACCGAGGAATCCCCCTATCTTATCATTGAGACAATTATATCATGGAAGCTGATTGAGGTGATTTCCAAAAACAACTCCTTTTGGATAATTTCAATATCCCAATCCAGGCAATTTCTGCCTATCTACGCGGGGAGATCTACTAACGTTATGTGTGAGCTATCACTCCGGATATCAATTATCCCAAACCCCTCGTCACGCTATTGGTCAGATTTCCGGCACGCGAGGTTTCCGACAGCCAGGTTACCTCCCTAA
This sequence comes from Fusarium sp. AF-6, assembly GCA_003947015.1. Classification (NCBI taxonomy): domain Eukaryota; kingdom Fungi; phylum Ascomycota; class Sordariomycetes; order Hypocreales; family Nectriaceae; genus Fusarium; species Fusarium sp. AF-6. The sequence goes on from NKCJ01000020.1 coordinate 64,273, forward strand.
ATTATACTACTGTCTTTTTCCATGTTAGTATGTTGATTGAAGGACATTCATGTTCATGTAAGTGAACTAAAATGATCACTGTTCGGGATCTCGGGGTTTTGTTTTCATGTAAATGTCTCAGATACAGGTGGCAAGTCTTACACAACATTACGGCAGTTATTCAAGGTATGAGACGCAAGACTCAGCTCAAGTCACAAAATCGGGTTAATCACGATAGTCTTTCGGTTCAATACATTGAGAGAGATTACTAACAGTCACTTCGTTGATGGGATAGTTTGTGTTCAAATGTAGTTGTTCTCATTTATACATCTACAGCTCCACAACGCCCCTGACTTGCATCTCCCACCAACTCCACATAGCTAGATACATGACAATATCACAGAGAACTCTTTTCCTTCTGTTCCTCCCCGTCCTTTCCTTCAACCCTGACTCCAATAGACTTCTCAGTCCCTGTTAATCCCGGTACATCCTTAAAGACTGCAAAGCTTGAAGGCGTCTCCTCGAGGACGGGAAAGTGGAATCCACATTCAGGACACTGCTCATGCAAAACAGCCTGTTCCTCCGCAAGATTATACTTCTTATCCTGCGTATGACTACAAACAGGACAAACTCGTAGCAGTCGCGTCCCGACGAGCTCAAAGTTTGTAATGATATCCTCCATGATGGCGCCATTGGCAGCCCACGTCTTGCAGTACTTGTGGTACGTGTTCTTGTGCCAGTCGTACAGGGCTCCTCTGCTCGTCCGGAAGCTGCACTCGTTGTACCAGCTCCTGTCATCCGGGTGCTCCCACCAGGTTAGGTGAAGGAAACCGGGGATGGTCATGAGGTGGCGGCGTGTGTCGGCGAAGAGGACTTTGAACTATTTTGTGATTATGTGAACTAATTCATGAATATGAGGTTTCTGACTTGGATATCTTTGTCACCCACTTATCTTGAACCCACATCATGTGCCCCTATCTTGAGAGTTGACCTCGATACCTATCCAAACCCAATCCAGAGTTGACTTGTCTTGTGTCCATGTCTATTGAACTACAGACACCATGGTTTGGTTTATTTACCTTAGTGGCGCGTTCCTTCTTGAATAAATAGAGGCTGTATAGACCAGCTCTCCTGAATCCAGTCTACAACCGACTACAACACCACTTCGCAAGTTGGCGCACAATTAAATTAGACATTTCTCAGACGTGTCATTATTAACTCAATCGCAGTCAATTTTGTAAGTCGTGATACCATAAAATAAGTAGCTACCGCATTAGACAAAGCATTAGTAGTGCAGTCCCAAATACTGCGTCGTGATGGCAGTTGCCTCCGCTGCCCCCTTTACGCCAATGCGCACAATCTCGCCAGGGACGAGATCCACCAAGTTGTCGTCAAACCTGACTCCATCATCCTCACACTCCAGGGCAAGTCCCTTGACTGGCACTTCGGCACTAACTTCTACAGCGCTGGCTCCGTCAACGAGCTCAACTCGGAGGTTCTTGGGCTTCTGAAGAGGCGAGTACTTGTGTGGTTCTGGCCAGTTCACATAACGTGCGATTTGCTTTCCATCCTGGTAGAGATACGAAGCAACAACAGTTCGGGCTTCGAGGCCAGCGTTGGGGGTTTCAACTGGCACTTCCAGAGTTGCAATCTCGGTTGAGCGGTTGCTCTGGAGGACAAAGGATGGAGACACCGTCTTGGAGTAAGTCTCCTTGCCAGTCTCAATATCCCAGGCCTTGACTACACAGTCTGCCGTCACATCTTTAAGCTCAAGGTTGCTGCCCCAGATCTCGACTTGGATCTTGGTATCAACATCCACCCGGGTGTGTTTGCTCCTGGGGTGTTGATGCTCAGTACGCGTCATTCCGATCGTCACTGGGGCCATCTCGCGCTTGATAGTATAGTATGCGTGCTTCGGTCGCAGATAATAGTCGCAAATACTCCAAGATGTAACAGGCCAGCAGTCATTGATTTGCCAGACCAAGGCGCCGGCGCAATACTCCTTGTTGGGTCCCTGCCATTGACGCTTCCAGAGGCGATATGCCGATGCGAGACACTCTGCTTGCATCAGCTGAGTGCAGTAGACGTAGTATTCGAGAGGTTCCTGGGTATAGCGGAAGTTCTCAGCCAGGTAAATGACCAGTCGGCGAATCTGGCCGTCGGCCTTGTTGTGAAAGTCAATAGTCGACGAGCTGTAGAATCTCTCAGGGTCATCTTTGCCCTTAGGCAAGTAGGAATCGATCGTCTTGATGTTTGGGAAAGCCTCCATGCCAAACTCAGACACAAATCGACCCACGAGCTTGTCGAAATCCTGATATCTTCTCTGAGCGCCGTGCCAGATATTCCATTGGTGGATATCGCCAACGGTAGGATCAGTAGTGTCATATCCACCATAGGGGCTACCAAAGTGATAGATGGAACCAGGGTTAACCTCGCTGCAGGCCTCTGGGAGGATCTTTTCATAGATGTAACGAGCCGGGAAGTCGGTCTTCAGCCAGCTCTCGGGATCCTTGTCTTCGGGGTTGTATGTGAGTTTTTCTGACTCTGCAATTTGATAGTCCTCATTGTTGCCAGCCCAGATAACAATGGAAGGATGATGACGCAGTCGCTTGATGTTCTCTCGGGCTTCACGGTCAATCGAATTGCGCAGCTCAGCCCAACAGGGATAGTTTCCGCATCCAAACAGAAAGTCTTGCCAGACGAGAATGCCGGCTTCGTCACAGGCATCATAGAAGAAATCTGATTCGAAGATGCCTCCGCCCCAGACTCGGATCATGAACTGGTTGCTCTCTGCCACAAGGTTGACCCAGTCATAGTATCTCTTCTTCGAAATGCGAGGGAGAAAGTTATCAGCGGGGATCCAGTTGCTTCCACCGCAAAACACGGGGATGTTGTTGACTCGGAAGAAGAAGCTAGTGCCGGATTGTCCTTCGAGTTCGTGTTGCACGAGCTCAACTCTGCGAAGACCGATCTTCTTGCTTGTAGTATCAACCTTTGCCTCATTTTCAAGCAGAGTGGCCTGGATTGTGTATAGGGGCTGCTTTCCATATCTGATGGGATACCAAAGGGCAGGATCTTGAATATGGAACGTCGTCGACACCTTCGAGTCCTTGACATCGGTGGTTGTTGATGCAACCTCCTTTCCATCAAGGGTCACAACAATTTGGGCCTGTGATGCCTTCCCCTCGACGTCTGCATGTACCACGACGGTGGCGGTCTTGAGCGATTCCTCAACTTCAACTTGAGCGTGCAAGTCGTAGATGCGGGATTCGTAAACTTCCAGGTTAATTGGCTTCCATGGACCGCAGGTGAGCAAGGCAGGGCCCCAATCCCAGCCCTGGTATCTCATGTTAGGCAATGCGAAGTTTGGTAGCCGTTTTGCAACTTACCCAGTGGTATTGCGCTTTTCTGACAGGCAGCCTCGAAAAGTCGCCATTCCAGCAACGATACTTGTGCTCAGGATGTTCATCCACTAAGTCCCAGCCTTTTAGGTAGGCGCTGCCAAACGTGATAACAAGCTCGTTCTCGCCATCACTCTTGAGGGTCTCAGTGACATCTACACGATCCGAAGTGAACATATTGTCCGTCTCCAGAATCTTGGTGTCGTTCAGCTTCACGGTAGCAAAAGTGTCGAGACCATCAAAGGCTAGAACTGCCCTCGCGCCGTCGGCGACTTTGGGGCTGGCAAAGGTGGTCCTGTAGACCCAGTCGGTCTCGCCAATCCATTGAACCTCATTCTCATTCTTGCCAATAAATGGATCGGGAATCTTGCCGTGATGCAAGAGGTCTAGATGGACGTTTGTCGGGAACTGGGCGACGGATAAATAAAAGGCATCCTCGTCTTTCGCCTGCTTGAATTGCCAGTTCTGATCAATTGGGGTAACTGTGCGGGGACCCATGATGAAGGAGTGCTCGTATCACGGAGGATGAAGAGATACGTAGGAGGTGAGGAGGAGAAATGAAGGTGAACGGATGAAGAGTTGAGGTGAGTTATTAAAGGCCCAAGTTAGAATGCGATGATCCAACTCGTGATCTGATGATTGATGCCTCTCGCGTTTTAGCCGGCAGGTGCGACGAAGGAAGGAAGGAAGGAAGGAAGGAAGGAAGGATGAGGGGTTGATGCTGGAGACGAGACGTGACGGACAATCCTCGTAAGACATGAACTAAAAAGACATCCAATGAATCTCCTCAGTGGCTGGTACAACCTGTCAATTGGCTTCTTGGCTGGCCAAAATTCCTCCATCTCAATTGCTTGCTACAGCTAGAATCCTTGCCCACGATGATGCATATATGGAGCTCTCCCGCATCTTCGCGCCGTGTATCCGACGTCCCGTTGAGCCCAGCAAGCTCCATAAACTCTGCCCACTGTGGTTAGTGATTCCACTTACCGTTGGCCATGTGCTTGGACGTGCAGTATAATATGCAATCAAACGGCTAAATAGAGTTGAATCATGCATTTCTCCAATTCAGATTGTAACTGGCATTTGTTCAGGTCATGAGCCGCTTCAGTTGTGCCTGAAAGTTCACGTCACTGCCCTACACTCAAAGACGAGATGGATAGGTAACCCGACAAACAAGCAAACCACTTCACTCGGATCAAACATGATGATTTAAGAGAAAGAACTTGAAGTTGAAGAGGCCTTCAAAATTTATCAATTGTCTTTAGTAGACATATTACTGTGTGGTGCCATTCCAACCAAGCAGCTTCAAGTCTTCCAAGTTGGCATCCAGAGATGGTCTTAAACTGAATGCCAACTTGGAGCAATCCATCCACAACTGAAAGTAATGCTCCCGAGGCTGCCTTATCTCGACATGGACATCGTGTATACCACAACTGCTGAATAACAGCGCGACACGCCACAACCACCGTGTACGCATGCTCCCAAGAGGTCGAATCCTTCCTGACCTCTATCAGGAGTGTGACGGGCTGCTCAGACTCCTGTCCTGTCCGGTGTTCCCTGTCGTACCCGATACGGAGCACCCTGATATCCGTCCAGTCGATGCCCCTGATGATCGGGGTGATGCCCTGCCGGAGAGCGCTGTTGCGGTCGTTCCACAGTCCGATCATTGGGTGGTCTCTTCCCACGAGCGAAAGGGACTTGCCAGGGGTATACTCTCTATCGCGTCTGCGTACCCATGGATTTGTGCTTGACCGGGCGATGAGTCTTGGCCCAGAAAGTAGGCCGTAGTAGTATCCCATCTGTTCCTCTCGGCTTGGGGGACTGGTGAAACCATTGTTGTTGTGGTTGTGGTTGTTGTAGACACCGTTGTTGCCGTGATCGTCGGTGAAGCCATCGTTGGCGTAGTCATTATTACTGAAGGTGATAGAGAGTCAAAGAGTTGATCGGGAGTGAAGTGTTTGTTTAGAAGTTTGTTGAATTGATCTGGTTCACTGATGGGTTTCCTTTGAAGTGTCGTTTGGGAGAGTGAGGGAGACAACTAACTGTTAAATACCCATCCTGTCAGCGTTTAGGTTTCTCAACACAGAGGCTGTGCCATAAACTCAGTCAGAGATGCAGAGTAGAAGTGAGTCAACGGCAAGCTTTCACCAAAGGACAAAGTTCGAGAGAATAAAGTCAAGGGCGATCTGCTGGTACGCGCAGAGAGGTGAGAACTTGGCTAGGGCGCTCATATAGCCAGGATAAGCCCTCGGCTCATACCACTGCCCTCCCCCTTTTCTCTGTACAGCCAACGCCGAGAGGAGCGACGACTGGAATGGGTCTCCGTACAGCTTCTGTGATAGGAGAGCCTTCATGGTCTCGAGGACCAGGGAGGCGAGAGACATGCTCGCATCGGCGGCGAATAGTTGCTGAAGCAGCTCTGCCTGCTTGTCCGAGAATGAGAATGGCGTATCAGCCCCGTCTAGGAATAGATCCAGCATATTCTTGAGTGTGTGGAATATAACGCTCATGCGGTTGATGTATGTCGAAATTGTCTCTGGCTGGAGACCGACCAGAGGCTTTCATGGTTGTCTGTCCTTGGTTGAGTATCAGGACCAATGAAGCGGTTCGGAGGGCCTCGGTATATGGCAAGGGCGTCCATATCAGGACCAAGACTGATGTCGAAGCAGCCGTGCCTAGAACTCGGGCACGCAAGAATAAGACTTCCCTTGCAACATCAAGATACCTCTCAAACCAGTCGTAGACCCAGAAACCCCATGATTTCAATATGATTATCGTAACTACCTATGTACCGAATTAGAACCCTCCGAGTACCTCATCGACAACCAGGTCGATGCAGTCTCGGATCAACCTCAACCAGAAAACAACACCTCCGGCAGAAAAGCTGCTTGCTCGGTCTATGCCCGACGCCAAACGAACGAATGCTTTGACAACAAAAGAAGAAAAAAACGATATTCCCAAACACTGCCGGCCTAATCATGCAACCCCGTTTCCCTCAAAAAGTGACGTATCCATGAACCCATGAGCTCCAAGCAGGAAAAGAAGAACGCCCATTCATCAACAACACCCGCCGCCTCTGCGCCGGTTGCTCAGCGTAAACACCTCCTCCCACTCTCTCAAACCCCAGTTCTGTGTCCGGCTCTTACCCTTGCGTCTCCTTCTGAGCCCGCTAAGGCCGTCGTCCACTGTGGCTCCCGTCATAGAGCTCTTAATGCTGCCTCCATCGCTGGCAGTATTCCAACCGCCACTGTCGCCGTATTGAATCCCACTGGCTGGGTCGTCGGGGTCGATCTCTCCAAGTTCGATCTTTGTCAGGATCATCCTCGCCAATCTGCCAAAGATCTCGTCGACGCCCTCACCGTTGAAGGCGCTCGCTTCCGTCACCACTGATATCCCTGCCGTGCTGGCCCATCGGCTAGCCTCTGCCCGCGTAACCTCCCTGCCCTCGGGGGCGATAGTAGCTCTTTGCTGAGTGCCGGCACTGATGGACGCACCACGATCCCTGCCTGTAGCTGTGCTCGTGTAAGAACTCCCACCAGCGCCGGGAGTTATGGTCGAGTTAGAGGTGAAGCTTGTCGGTGTAGGTGGGGGGAGACTAGTATCGATGAGCTGGTCGGTGAGATCGAGCTTGTTCCCCACAAGCAGTACACTGAGATTCGGGGACGCGAGGGCTCGGGCATCGTTGATAAAAGGTTGTAGGCCGCGGAACGAAGAATGCGAGGTCAAGTCGTAGACGAGAATAGCGCCCGCGGCGCCTCGATAGTATGAGCGAGAAACCGATCGGAATCGTTCGGTGCCGGCGGTATCCCAAAGCTATGTCCCAGTTAGTTCTTTGGGTCGGGTTGTGCAGTTGTAGTTGCGGTGAGCGCACCTGAAGCTTGATTCGTTTTCGCCGCGATCCAGTACCGACTTTGATAATCTTGGTCGCAAACTCGACACCGATAGTTTGCGACGATAGGACCCTCCACTCATTCTTGACGAAGCGATGTAATAGACATGATCTATAAATCCGCGCAACCGGTCAGCCAGAGTTTCACACACACCGCATGCCGTCGGTCGCCATATCTGTGATGGTTGCCTCATTCACCGGTTATCTTGAGGATGACGCACTTTCCCGTTCCACTGGGTCCAAGCAATATGATCTTGGCCAAATAATCATACATGCTCCCCAGCTCCTTGAATCACGGTCAGCCGTGCCACATACTCTGTTTACTCTCCGGCTCGCCTACCTGCTCCCGGGCGGTCCCCGAGCTTTCCTCGCTCGCGCCGGAGTGCCGGCGAGGCCTGGTCATTGCGGCGCTGCGCTGGGCGGATGACGAGATGGCGGATTTCAATGGCGGATAGGTTTCAGGCGGTCGAACGATGTCGCATGTAGTCTCGGCCCGGTCGCGGGGTGAGGAACGAGTTGATCGCGATAGAGCAGAGTCGATTAAGGATTAATAGGTGGTCGGTTTAGCGGGTTAGATGTAGGAAGCAAAGATCGGGACAGGCGGCCTCGTCTTTTTTGGTGTGTGGTTGTCGAATCCAAAGACCCGACGACAATGCGAACCCTGGAAAATCCATGGATGTTTACCGTCGTGGGCGGCCTGCCCGGTGAACAGGGGGTGGGTCGCCTACAGCAAGCCCCTGTAGAGATAGCGTCATTGCTCGCTTCAGCGCAGGTGACGTTGAGTGGGGAGATTCGAGATAACACCACCACAATACGCGTATCGTCATAGCGAGTTCCGAATATCTTCAGCTTCACCGAGAAGGTGAACTAACTGGGTAGGTAGTTGATCATTGCCTATCCTCACTTGCACAAAACTCAAAATGCATTTCCGAGGCGCAGAACCTTGGGCGGTCATGCAGGAACTGGATTGAGAATGTGGCTTTTCTGAAACTTTTTGAGTAAAAGTTTGAGTCCTCCTTGGCCGAGTTCATGCATGCAATGTCATGCGGTTCCTAACTTATGTGACTCCTCATCTCTCCGCATAATGCTTCCACAGCGGTAACACTTTTCAATACTGCAACCTCTATGGATGGATGCTCTTCATGAAACAAGAGAAAATGTTGAATAGATTAGCAACATCTTTACTGGATATACTGGTGGAGCTTTACCGGTCCTGGGCTACCTACTCACCTTTTTTCCTCAATGATAAGAGACCAGGCGGCCTATCAACAGTATCCAGTGCCTCCCAAAGCCTGCTTGTGATCGACAGCCGTCGACAAATTTGACGCTTTTGTTGAAGTATCTTCATCTCAAGGGCAGCCTCAGCCACCCGACGTCTTTCAGCACTGAGTGAGATATGGTAATGGGTGAAGACAGGAGCGTTGGTGAATAAATGCGAAAGACGGAAGGAGAATACCAAATAACCACGAAAACATACAGAAGAATGGGGGTCCTAAGTTATCTAATGCAAGGAGTTTGCTTCCATCGTTTGGCAGCAGAAGCCTAGACGTTGCACACAACGAAAGGTGAAGCCTGGAGGCGTGCTTGGATTTCAGTTATCCACCAACCCAGTGAAGTTGTGTTCTCCGTACGCCCACATGATACCGCAGATAACGAGGAATTCGACAGATTATATTTCTTCGATAATTAAATAGCTCCATTATAATTTTCTGATGGATCTGGCACATAGCTCATAAGCAGCTCTGTCATTTCTTGCTTTTCTTTCTGCTTCAATAGAGCGCTCAAGGGTAGGTGCCTACTTACACGGAAGAGGTCATTCCCATCTTGCAAGAAGTCATCAACTACCTAAAATAAGGCATGAGTTTTATCTTATTCTTCTTTAATTATCATCTAGCCCTATCATTACCTCTGGTTATACGACATTGATGTGGTTGCGAACCCCCTTGGTGTATGTTACTGGTGATTTACACCAAACGAGACAGGTTCTGCGGCGCGAATTTGCTCATGACGAAGAGTTGTGAGGTCGCCACAAAACATTGAAATCTCGACTTTTTCTTCTTCCGTTCCCGGGGAAAAGTGAAGATTAAGCTGAAATATGCTAAATATTATTCAAAGGCCAATTCGTTTCTCTCTCATTTCAAGTGCGATCAAATGTCGTTGCTTCTGAAAAGACGCTTGCAGGGATGGCTCCAGATGCCGAGGCACATTCGGCCAGCCACCCCCAGATTCCCCACGTTGCGCCCGGACTTGTCAAACCAACACTACATCCATCCCTCGATCATCATCGACCAACAACATCGTCCTTATTCTCACTCTCTCATAGTTGTAACTCATCGAATCATCTACTATGAAGATCCAAGGCCGCACATTCATCGTCTCCGGAGGGTATGTACTGACATCATCCCCTTCACATGTCGCTAACCCGCTTGAAGAGCATCCGGCCTCGGCCAGGCTTGTGTGGAGGAAATCTGCAAGAATGGAGGCAATGCAGCCATTTTCGACATGAACGAGGAGAGCGGAGAGGAATTGGAGAAGAAACTCTCCTCGTCGGCAAAGTTCTTTGTGTGTAACGTGCTCGAAACAGAGAGCATCGCAAGCGCCGTGCAAGGCGCTGTCAAGTGGGCCAAAGAGATGGGGAAGCCTCTGGGAGGCGTGATTCCTGCAGCTGGTGTTTCAACTCCTGCGACGGTAAACATCTTCTTTTCAAAAACTGCGAACATGGCTGATCAGGCTGATCGTTTTCTAGATTCTTGACCGCAAGGGCAATGCCTTTAGCCTTGATGACTTCGACTTTGTGCTCAATGTGAACCTTCGAGGAACAATCGACTTGGTGCGACAGACTCTGGAGCATATCGCAAAGGTGGAGCCTGAAGGATCCGACGGAGAGCGCGGCGTCGTCATCATGGTCGCATCCTCTGCGGCGTTTGACGGCCAGAAGGGCCAGGTTTCTTACTCTGCGAGCAAGGGCGCCGTGACTGCCATGACGCTGCCCATGGCTCGGGACCTGGCCCGCTACGGAGTCCGGGTTGTCACCATCGCGCCGAGTCTTTTTGAGAGCCGCATGACCAGCGTGATGCCTGAGAAGGTGAGGAAGAGTTTGGAGGGTGCGATGGAGTTTCCTAGGAGGGCGGGTCAACCGGCCGAGTTTGCACAGCTGGCCCGGCAGGCCATTGAGAACGTCATGTTGAATGGCGTCGTGATACGGTTGGATGGTGCCATGAGGATGCCGAGCAAGATGTGAAAGTGTGTATTTTTGTCTCTTGAATAATAAGACAAAACCATTGAGTCTCTTAAAATTGTTGGTATGAAGTTTATGAGTGAGGGGAATATTGTATCAAATAGTTCCAAGTTGAGTCTACCTATGTTGGTAGTAGGTGGTGAGTCTATCATGCCGAAATACTATCCGGCCTCAAGTCGGCTACCCACCTCGGCTAGTGACTCGACGAATTGTCCCCTCATGAGATTGGTAATCAACATGAAGACCTCGATACAAAAGAATGAGATATTTGATGAATTTTCTACAAACTGAAGCCCCCATCTTTGTTCCCAAGATAGTATCCCGTTGTCGAGTGACTCTCTACACAGTGCTTGTCCGCTAACCACTGTGTCTGGATAACTCTTTATCCCAGACACCTCCTGCATCGGAGCAACCCCATCATCATCACTAACAAGATATTTCACTCACTCACAATGGCACCGATTAAAGTGGCAATCCTTGACGACTACCAAGGTCTTGCAGACCCCTACTTTGAAAAGTTGGACTCGGCAAAGTACGACGTCGTCTCCATCAAGGACACGCTGCTGCCCTACAACCACCCGGACAATCCGCAGTCTGGCAAGGATGCGCTGGTTCAGAGACTCCAGCCATTCGACGTGATCTGTATGCGGCCGTCCTCACCTTCCGTGCGCGCGTTGTCCAAGAACAGGTGGCTGAACATGATTCTGTAGGTTGCATGCGAGAGCGCACGCCCTTCCCCGCCGAGCTGGTCGCCCGCCTGCCAGCACTCAAGCTCCTGCTCTCAACAGGCCTGCGCAACCGATCCCTGGACCTGGCGGCTCTCAAAGAACGTGGGATCCCCGTCGCTGGCACGGTGGATAAACTCCGAGCAGACAACAAGACGGTTGGGACCGACAGCACCACGCAGCACTGCGTCACCCTGATCCTTGCCCTCGCGCGAGGCGTCGCCCGGGATGATGCCGCCGTCAAGGACGGAGCCTGGCAGACGGGCTTCGCAACTGGGCTCTCGGGAAAGACGTTGGGCGTCGTCGGACTCGGCCGATTGGGGGCCAACGTCGCGAAGATCATGACCGTTGCGTTCGGCATGAAGGTTATCGCGTGGAGCACAAACCTCACACAGGATGCAGCAGATCAGAAGGCTAGGGAAGCCGGACTTGCTGTGGAAGACTCGGACGGCGTCAAGACCTTCAAGGCAGTCAGTCGGGACGAGCTGTTTAGCAGCGCGGACGTGATCTCACTTCATGTCGTGCTCTCTGACAGGTCACGAGGCATGATAACCTCGCAGGACTTGGCCAAGATGAAGAGATCGTCATTCTTCGTCAACACATCGCGGGGCCCCCTCGTCGTGGAACGAGATCTACTCGACCACCTGAAGGCAGGGAGAATCCGAGGCGCGGCGCTCGACGTCTTCGACCCCGAGCCTCTCCCGGCCGATAGCGAGTGGCGGAGCAAGACCTGGGGCCGTGACGGATCGAGCCAGGTGCTTCTGACACCTCACATGGGATACGTAGAGGAGGGGACGTTGGGGTCTTGGTATGAGCAGCAAGTTGAGAACATTGAGAGGTGGGCCGGCAAAGAGTCCTTGCAGAACGAGTTGGCATAAGTTGTCGGACAGCAGCAAAGGAAGGCTAGGATTCGGGGTTCATTCTTCTCGAACAAAAAGAAAACCTATGCACAGAAGGGCAAGGTTTCATCCGAACGATTTAAGGTAGGGAGACAGCAGCAAGGAAACCTGAGCCAACAGCAAAAGAAACTGGGCAGAGCCGCGTCTAATCCATGACCTAAAAACCTGCCGTGATAGGCTCCATGGTCGAAACAAGAATCCCTCGATGCCACGCTCCCGCATTGTAGATCTCCACCACCCCGAAGATGCAGGCTGAAGGCGGGCCTACCCGCTGTCTGTCCCTCCACCTCGACCTCTGACCGGTCAAAGCTTTGTTCCTTGCCCGGTTTGTTGCAGGAGCTTTGTGGCCCGATATCTTAAGAGTGAATCCTTGGCTCCCGATGCCGGCAGATGGTCCATCACGCTGTATATATCCTCATGACTGTCGATCATATCCCCCAAAGGAATTTCCTCAACTTCTCTCAACTCGACACATCCTCGACGGAAGATGAGGACCCCCCCTCACTCATCAGGTTGGAATGCGTATCTTCTACTTTCGACTACTCGCAGAAACGCTGTGTACCCTCTCAACATTGTTGAAGCTGCATGCCCGTCGGCCGCCAGTCCACGCAAGCAAAGCCGCGTTTCAGGCGCCGACCTAGATTCCTCGTTGGCCACAACCACGCCAGCCACCCCGTTCCGTATGCAAGATTTGCTTCGAAGGATACGCCCAGGCTGAGTGGAAGGCATGGCTTCTTCTACTCAAAGCCTTGTTTTTCCACTATCGAATAGAAAAAATTGGTCTCTGCTGACTTGTCGCTGTGAGGCCAGCGAATTGGATGGACCCAGAAAACGCCATGTTCCAGGACAGCTGCAGTCCAACCCTCAATCTATGCCCGTTTCTGCCCCATGTTGATTAAAACGGGCATTACAACTTAACACTTGATTCCCCGCAGTAAGCTATAACAGTCTCGCCTCAATAATCGGGCGTGCCGGGCGCGACTATGTATGCATATGCCAGCATAGCAAGACTATTGTTGATGAGGAGAGAACTATTGAGACCAGGTTACCTTCATCCCGCCTCTGGGTACGGAGTAGAATCTCATCTGGTTGACAGCACTGAGACATGCCGAATTCGACATTGCGGGTATGTGACACCAGACGAAGCCACGAAATTTACTTTTTTTATTCTTTTATGCCGTGTCGTCGTTATCCACGAGGGGACGCAGAGTTAATCTGTACTGTATCCGTACTGCGGCACAACTTTACTGTGCCGTGTTCTCGCGCGTGTAAGTCGGGTTGTCAATTGATAGATAGCCTCATCAATGACGAAGACGACAAAAAAGAAAACTCTTCAAAAAAAGACAGCGCAAGAAACAAGGCTCGCTTACGCAAATATCACGGATATATTGGTGATGCTATTCTTGTAATCGCAGATGTTCACCGGGGACCAGGTCGCTTTCTCCTCTCTTCGAGACCATTTTTTTTTTACTGCACGACACCGAATCTCTTTGGTCCTCCCCGCTCCCTCCCGCTCTCGCGAAGATGGGGGATCCCTGCCCACCCTCACGCGAGAGCATGTCTCTTCGGGAAGATCAGAGAGAGAGAGAGAAACCATGACTTACAGGGGAAGGGGTTAGACGCTCTGCTACGTATGTGCCGGATCTGCGTTTTGGAGGGCGCTTGTTCGCAACAACAGTCCGGATCCCCGCCCTCTCTCGTCCCCTTTTGTTTCCCTCTCCCCTCATCACCAAAGACAAAGAACACACACACACACACACCACCCACATACACCCCTCCCCTCCACTTCCCAATGAGAAGTCTCCTCATCAACGACCTTGCACAAGGGTCAAGGGGTGGTATCACGGCGTTTGGCGCAACTCAAACCTACCAGACACGCGCTTGCAACATCCCCATCCCAACCCCGATTAAAAAAAAACGTTATCCTTTTTTTTTTTTATGATGGGTTGGTAGCTTGTGAAAAGAAACTTGGATCTTTGTTGTCGAGTCCACATTGTTGACCAGGTATGGATCCCATTTTCGGAAGCGGGCGTTTTTCTAGGGTTTGCTTCGGGTTCCCTCCTTTATGTTTCCTCTCTCCTCTCCTCCCTCCGGGTATTCCGTTTTGTAAGTTAACCCTAAGAAGCTGAGATAACACACGGGCTCCGTTCAACAATGACGCAGTATCTGCCCGAAATCCGCGAGTCAAACAGCTCAAAAGCCTTTGTCGTCATCAGCTGACTTGGTGGGAAAGGTCCCGCAACTCAACCCTCCATTACACCCATCTGCGTAAACACTTCTCATTGATGAGCACCGGCTAACAGAAGCAAACTGCCACAGGAGACGAGATGATAGGGTGGTAGGTAGGGTAGTAGTGGGTAGCTCTCAGGGAGGGTGCTCCCCGGGTCCCCCGTTAACAGTCTTGGATGAGACAAGATTAGCTTCCGGCAATAGCACGAATGGGCGGCAGGTAAGCCATTCATCTCATGCAAGCCCGGTTCGCCCATTTGATATGTGCCATCACTTTTCTCATGCACATGCGGGGACCGTCGATCGTTCGAACCGAATTAAAAAACCTTCCGTTCTGCTAACGCGCACACCCCCTGGCTCCGAGACATTCCAACCGTCGGGGTTCCGCAGGGGGGTTTGAATGAGGAGCAACACACTCGCTGCATGCATTCTTTTCCCAGAGACCATGGCGTGGTCTCGATTCATCAAGCTCAATCTGCAAAGGCCAGGGTTCACAACACTCTCCACACATTGTCTGTCTTGTCTCTCTTTTCAAAAAGCAATCCCATCCATGTCACGGGCTGGCGCTTTGCCACATGGGGGACCACAGTCTTGGATGAATATGCTTCGTCACGGGCTGAGGAGCCAAGAGAGCATAGCGTCCTTCTCCCGAGGGCGTGTCGGAGAACGCCTCTTTTAGCAGCAAGAGAAGAAAAAAAGTCAATCAGGGTCCCGTATTCCTAAACAGTGTCGAGAGGCATCCCCGAGCTGAATATGGGCCTCGCTTAACCGGCCTCGGAATAAAGCATCGCGGAGTCTTCTCGGAGCACCTTCAGCTCAGCCGGGCACGCAAACTCCGGCACGGCAATGGGGCTCTTTCCAGAGGACCCAGGAACCTTGTCAGATGCGGTCCTGCAATAAAGACAGAGAGAGGCAAAGGATTGGACTTGCAGCTCAGTCGTGACACCACTGTGGGAGTCGGGCTCGGGATCCATCGTGGCCATGGCCGTGTCACTGCCCACACCCTCGACGGTGTATCAGGGACTAATGGCTTCTTGGCTGACAGGTAGGTCCAAGGTTGTCCTGATGGAGGAATGATGGGCCCATGGGCTGAGATTGTGTGGCTACCCTTTTCTTTTCCTCGAGATATATAATAACCTTCAAGGGCGCCATCATGACCACTCTCGACAAGCTCATCAAGCAGCACTTCCTCACTCATCACTTCACCCCCAATAGTTTTCACATAGCTCAACAACATTCCCTTCATCAGCCGCAATGGCCCGACTTGCATCTTCCCAGTCCAACTACTCCACGGAGCATGATGGCCCAGTTCAACCAGGTGAACAGGGCCATCCTATCCCTTCCACCACCAGAAACTCGGTCGTCGTCGTCCTAGGAGAGTTTTGCGGAACATTCATGTTTCTTCTCCTCTCCTTCATTGGAGCGCAGACTGCCCTCGTCACCAACAACCCTTCAGACCCCAGTGCACCTCTCGAGCCCTTCAGTCTCATGTACATTGCCGCATCCTTTGGAACGGCACTCGCCGTCAACGTCTGGATCTTTTACCGCGTTAGCGGTGGAATGTTTAACCCAGCTGTAAGTCAGACCAGAAAAACAATAACAATTGTGCGGATCCGAGGACTTACATGTTAAAACTTTGATTTTTTAAAGGTGACTCTTGGTTTGATGCTCGTTGGTGCTGTTAAGCCACTCAATGGCCTCCTGATCATCCCCACACAGCTCGTCGCCGCCATTGCAGCTGCGGCCGTTACAGATGGCCTGACCCCCGGCCCGCTTCTCGTTGCCAACACACTCGGAAATGGCACCAGCAAGGCCCAGGGTGTCTTTATGGAGATGTTCCTCACTGCTCAGCTGGTGTTGACCGTGTACTTCCTGGCTGTTGAGAAGCACCGCAGCACCTACCTGGCCCCAATTGGTATTGGTATCTCTGTCTTCATCTCACACATCTGCGCCACCAACTGGACTGGCACCTCGATTAACCCAGCCCGTTCTTTCGGTCCTGCCGTCGTCACCAAGTTTGTCGGCTACCACTGGATCTACTGGGTTGGTCCCTTCATGGGTGCTCTCCTCGCCTTTGGATGCTACAAGACATTCAAGTGGCTCGAGTACCAGACTGCCAACCCTGGCCAGGACGACGATGACCTCGAGAGGGGTCGTCACCACCGTCTCGGCTTCCACAGCCACGCTAATGAGAAGGCTGCCATGCCCTCTGCCCAGGTCGACACCATCCAGCCCAAGGATGCTAGCCCTCACCAGAGGAACGACAGTATGATTAACGGCCAGATGAACCCCGTCGCTCCCTAGGTTTGTCGATAGCTTCTCGGATCACATGCCCCGCATCTCATGCAACCGTGCAAGAGATGGCGAGGATGCACAAGAAGAGAGGTTGTGGACTCGCGTAACGGTTAAACTGGTACAACTCAAAGGCTGGATCAATTTGTTGAACCAATGACCAATCTGCACTTGCAGTCGTCAGTGTCTGTGACACGACAACAAACAAACAACAACAACATTTCGGGGAATCGGGGAAGACCAGAGTGGAGGAAAATACTGGATAGCATCGGAGGTTCCGGAGCACACGAGGAAAAGGGTATGGCATGGCATGGTATGGTATGGGGTCTACGATTGAAATGAAATCAATTAATTATTCGGTCAAAAGGAGAGGGGGATACAGACAATTTTTTCTTTGCAAACAAAAAAGACAGGCATTTGCTTTTTGTGATAAAAATCCATCAAAATGATACCTCAGTTTCCGTGAATATCCTTTTCGTCCGGGGAGCTCTTCGAAGCCGCCGACGCAGCCTCTTTCTCGCGTACCTGGATCGAACGGCTAATAAGCGCACGCCGCACCATTGCAGTGATGCCGGTCCACCAGACCCAGATCGCCAAGCCCACGTAGGACAAAAGAAAATAAGCAAGACAGATACGAGCGAGTGCTGCGTCTGTCAAGGGAGGGTGTTGACGAAGGAAGCTGAAGGTGTTTCGGATGGGCCCTCCCTGGACAAGGTCCAAGTAGACTAAACGGCCGACGAGGATTGAATCGGTAAGCCAGACTAAGTGGAGGATCTCTAGCGTCAAGGGCGATTCGTGGAAGAATGTAATGAACCGTTGCATGTATGAAGATAGAAGGGGTGTGTAAGAAACCGTCTTGAAAATGAGAAAGGCTTCTAAAGTGAGGCCAGGCAAAAGAACGATCAAGAAAGCCGCCAGTACGGCCTTTAGGTTGTTGCTTGTTAGACCAGCAAAGGCCCAATAAGCGATCGAACCAAGCAAAAACCCAAACTGAGCCGCCCACAAGCCAAAGCCACAAGCCCGAAAGATGTTTACTTGAGTCATCACCATTATGTTGTGCAATGGATGTTAAGTTTGGGTTGGCAGATGTCGTCCAAAGCGGGGGGAAGCACTCTATCCTATTTAAAAAAGAAAAGTACGTCTTTCTTATAATGGAAACCCGGTTTACTGGGTAATATGATGTAAATTCGACGTTGAAATGGTGAAACAGGCGACGATCAAATTGACCAAACGTTGGATCTGCCTCTCCACATGAAATATCCCTGTCCGACTTTGAGATTTCATGCCAAGAATATGGGGTTGAGTAGTTTCAGATCCTTCAACGGTCGAGAAGCAAAAAGTGCTATTGAAAATGCCATTCATTTAATGTCTGTCTTATAGAAATGCATAGAAATGCAAATTTGAGTAAAAGTGCGCTTCAAGATGATCATGAGCTTGGCCAAACGTGCAACTATAGCGAACAAAGCCTACTCGAGATAATAAGAACAAAAATAATATGAATCGTCAAATACAAGAATGACCAAATACTGAAATGGGCCGATCAGACGGGAGCATCCGAATAGTCTCGCCTTATTTTCGTCCAACAGTTACCTTTGTTTCGAGTTTGTCTTTGAAACATGATGTCGCGATCGAGGTGGTATGGATCTATAAGCCAAGATCGAGAGAACCAGAAATAGCAATTTTCGCTTAAGCCATGGGAAGAACAAACCACAAGCACGACAGCTTTCATATTAGTCTTCTAATCAAACAGCACCAGGTCAATTGCCATGGTAGACCTTGCACCGATCAATCACATTCAAGAAGCAGCTATAAACGACGGCCATGTTGACAGCTAGAGTAACGTCCCGCGACAGGACAAGTCAGATGTCAAGATCAAGACCGAAAAGTCGGTCAAGGGGGTGTTACCAATCGCCCGGTAAATCAAAGGTTCCAGATCAAATGCAGTGGCAGAGTCCTTTCAGCTGCTGGTCATGACACAGCAGGAATCAGTCATGAGACAGGGCTGGTCGTCCCAGGTGGAACAGGAACACCTGAGCCTCGACGTACCATGATTGCATTCACCACCAGTCAAAACAGCGCGATTCACTAGGGAATGGAGTTTTTCCCTGTTGAAGAGCGGTGTCCGAGATACTTTGTATCGTTTCATGAGCGTCAAGTGACCGTTTCCCCCAGATGTTGCCTGACAAACGTGGTATGATGGTGTAGAGAAACGGTATGACTCCGGCATATGCACGCCATAGTACCAGGCTGGAAAGTTCGCGGGGTCAGTGATCAGGTAGAAAAAGCAAAGACCAGTTGCTGCAAGAGTTGGACGATGAAAGCAAGGTACAGACAGCATCGTGACCAGGCCAGTACAACAGCTCTCATCTCAGGTCGAGGTCATGATCAAGATCCTCAAGTGTGCTGTCCCCCACGTCATGAACAACTCTTGGCAGGCACTGACCTGCATCGATAATTTGTACGAAAATGAATTCTTAGTAGTCGCATGCAGTTACGGCATCCACCGCGCCCGGGTGATGGGGACGAGATCCTCTCTGAGCCGTGGAAAGTGGGTATGATCCGTTCGTCCGAAGATCAACTTGCTCGCACTGAAGGGAGAGGAAGATGAGATTGATCGAGCATGATTCATGAGACTAGCTTCAAGCCTTCATAAGCCCTGTGTGATCGTGGTAAAAAAAAACATCAAGATGGCTGCTCTCAGACACAAGAGACAAGCCGCTTATCAGATGATGTCGTTGCGCCAAGTTTGCGGCTTCTGTCCAGTCCCTCGGTACGGGAATAAAACTGGCAGCCAGAGGTCCGGCTTCGCTCTCGCAGACGCAGCTTGGCACATGTAAAACCCGCTGCTGTTAATATTCCTAGATCCTTGAAGTGGCGTTTGATTCGAGATCCAAGCTGCGCTTTCGGCCGGACCAAGTACCGTTAGGGCAATGAAATCATGTCATGATGGTGAAGAAAAGATGCTGTTTTGATTTCGCTTATTTCCGCGAGGAGCCGGGAAGAGAAAGAGTCTAGACCCAACATCGTCATCAGGCATTAATAGAGGGAAAATTACTAGCAGTATCACCAAGATCTTTGAGGATAAGTAGAGGCGCTTGAGAACCGGCAGGGAATGCCTGGCGCCGGACGGGATGCATCCTGGAACTCGGGCTGTCGCGCCTTCCACGCTGGGACACCAAGAGGCACAATCGGGCTGATGCACGTGACCGTTAACGGCATTGAGAGTCCAATCCCAATAATTGTTCCTGCGCCAGCTGATGACGGCAGATGATCCTTGAACCTCTTTTGATCAGTCTTGCCGGTTCCCACCTCGAGATAATCGATAATTGCGATAATCGACGACTCGTTTCCGGTCCAAGGTCAAGCAAGCCCTCTCAACTTACACCGAAGCCTGGTAAAAAAAAACACCCCACTTCGCCGAGCCCGGTCCTCGTCTTGCGCCGGCCCAACGCACACTGCAGTGTCGCCTCCCAAGGTTCTTGGCCGGTCACAGGACGGGCAATTCTCGTTCAGTCGGCTTCTGCCCCATTCAGTCTCGATTCTCGCTCCTACAACAGCAAGCGCTTTGCTTCCCGGATCCGCATATGCAATAAGCTACGACTCCATCGACCTGCCCTACCTGACGGAGCCGAGCGAAGCCTGGCCGCTTTCCTCCGAGTGGGGCTCTCGATGTTTAACGCGGGGACGGGAATTACCTAAGGCTTCCCTCTCACGACTCTTGTTGCGGAATTCACTACTTTCTAGCACACTCTCCAGTCCGTCCCGTTCTCTCGCCAGACGCCGTGGCCCATCATGTCGTCGGTAAAGGCAACCAAGAAGAGCGCCTTCTCTTGCGAGCCCTGCCGTAGACGCAAGGTCGATATACCTTCTACTGCTTCTAGCTGCCCCTGCTGACCCTCTTCCAGGTCAAGTGCGGTGGCGAGCAGCCCATCTGCAATCGCTGTGCTGCTAGGAACGATGACTGTATCTACAAACTGTGGGACTTCCCTTGGTCGCGTGCTCTCTTGCCCTTCACTCACGACTGAATAGAAACCCGACTCTGTCTTACACTCAGCGTCTCGAGGAGCGTATCAAGGAGCTCGAGGATCAGCTGGCTGCCGTCAAGTCTCCTCCTTCTGTTGCCGCATCTAATCACTCTAGCCCGGGCATGTTCAACGGCCACGACTCTAGCCGCTATGGCGACGAGCATATGACCAGGAGCTTCATGGGCCTCAAGATTGACGACAAGGGTGGCATTACTTATCATGGCGCTACCAGTCTTTTCAATCTTCCCAGTGATCCGCACAAGCACAAGGCCGACTCGCTCTCTTCAATTGATTCGGATGCCCATAGGAGAGAGCGCCTTGTTAATAATGCATGGCACCAACGCGCAATGGAAAACCTCTCCGACATTCCCGTATGCTTTTCTAGGTCGTCTATTCGTTTCGTCGCTTATTTTTCTAGGAACCGTTTCAATATCTTTTGAATGTGCACTGGTGTTGGATTCAACCCCTATTCAACTTCATCTACAGGCCTGCCTTTACTCGTATGCTTTGACCATTCATGACCCCATGCCGTGTTCTAACCCTAGACAGGTGATATGCAATCGATGGGGCCTTACTATTCACACACACTTCTAAATGCCATATTGTCGCATTCAATTCGATGGGGGAAGAGTGATCCCTCGACCAAACGGCTGCTGGATCAGTCTTACGATGGAGGCGCTGTTTTCGCAAAGCATGCTCGAAGCATGTTGTTCGACGAGTTGAGCAGAGGCGTCTGCACAATTCCGACAGTTCAAACACTGCTTCTCCTTAGTGCGCAAGAGTGTGGTCATGGCAACACCACTCAGGCCTGGATCTACAGCGGCATTGCTTTTCGACTCATCGACCACCTGGGCATTTGCGTTGATGGGCAGAGATACCCAGGTTCGGTCCATTTGTCTGACGAGGAGGTTGAGATTCGGCACCGACTATTCTGGAGTTGCTATTTCTGGGATAAGATCATTAGCCTCTACCTTGGTCGTTCGCCGTCCATGCAACACTCACTCGTTTCCCCCCCTCAGATCATCAGTGAGTTGACTCAACCCTTTCAAATACTTAATCACGCTGACCATTTCCAGTGGATGATTCCGCCGAGAACGAGCTCTGGGTTCCTTTCGATTCACTTCACGGGGGAGACTGGAAGTACCCGCCTGCCACGGCTCATTCGACATCATGCTTCATGAGTGCTTGTCGACTATCCGTCATCTTCAATGAGATTCTCATTCACATGTATGATCCGCTCTGCCAAAACACGGAGCAGGAGATGCAAGAATGCCTGCAAAGCCAAGATCCTGCCATGAAGATGTGGTGGGATCAATTGCCACCTCATCTCAAGATTGACCCCTTGGCCTTGCCTGCTCTTGCGCCCCCATCACACATTGTCACCATGAAGTGAGTATATCCTTTCTGAACTCTCTGTTAAGAAGCGTCTGACCGTCGCCCAGTGCCCTCTACCATACGTTCAGAATCCTCCTGTTTAGACCTATGCTCTCTTGGCAGGTGCACCCAGGAGATGATGGCCCGCATCCGATGCAGAACCATCTTGTAGAATGCGTCACGTCGGCAACGGCAATCATTGCCATCTTCGACCTTTTCTGCCGAACTTTCACCATTAACCACTGCGTGCTGTCGCTGTCGTACAGTGTCTACATCGCAGCGACGATCTTCCTCCTGCAGGTGCAGGCAACCCCTGAAGATCAACAAGCAGTTCGCAAACTCAACTTTTGCATCCACGCCCTGCACCAGATTAAGTTTGTGAATCCAGGTAAGTGGAACATAGTACGCGCCGTGTTCAACTCTAATCATTTATAGTCATCTCAAGCGCCCTTGCTCTCATTACAAGAGAGGTAGCTACGCTCGGCCTGGGCCTGGGATTGAATACACCGCAACCACAACCTCAGCCTCAGCCTCAACAGGCGGCAGAGATGCCGCCAATGACACCAGATGTCCCGATCTCCGAACCCATGTATCAACCACCATTCGAAATGCCCCCTCAACAGTCCCCCTATGAGCCGGACCAACTATTCCAAACTCCATGGGCCGACAACTTGAGCCCGAACTCTATGGCTGTGGACCGTGGCGTCTTTGAGGCGCTATCAACTTTTGAGCCCTTGAGCGTACGGGTGGGTGCTATTCACGAGTCGGATAATAATCCACAGATGTTTGAGTAATGAAGGAGGCTGCCTTGGGCCGGTTCGACCAAAAGCCGTAATTGATCAGACAAGGCTCGTCGACTACGCCCAAGAGAGAACAAGCCTCATCGGCACGGGTGGCTTTTGAAACTCTACAACAAAAGTTCGGGCCTTTCAGAGGGTTCAGTCCAGGAGTCAACAATACAGCCAGTTCTGGCTATCACCTCAACTCATGGTTGATCGGCCAAGATGTACGGACTTTAGCGGCTGGAGATTTGCTATGCCTTGGGAGCTTCGCCTACTCTCATCGGCTGCTCACCCGGATGATGCGACGGCTTCAGATAGCCAAGGTAAGGCGCCGCGCCTTTCTCCTAGTCCCATGTGACTGTTTGCACTCGGCCGTAGGTGCGTTTCAGGCTATCACTGGAGGCGGCTATGGTGTCATGAGGCCGTGGCCCGAGTGGTTCATCTCATGCTGGAACATGAGGGGCACCTAAAAGACCATGATGGATTGTTATCATCATGATCCAAGAGAAGGAACACTTGCAAAATCGCAGGAGACGGCAAGGTCGAGACATCTCTGACCTCAACAAGCCGACAATGGAGATGCACATGATGATCTCTGAACGATTGGAAATACTGACACGATCTACGCAAAATAGTAAAATAAAAGAAAATCAACAAATTGGCAAAGGAACAATATGTCTACCGTTGCCCTCGCGCATGCAGCCATGATGACAATGAATCAATACCGGTTTCCATTCCTATCCTATTGTACCGCGCCGACCCTTGACTCTACCAAGACACCATAACGTGTACTCCGCCCAGACCAAACGCTATGCAAAAAGCACTTTTCTGTCATAAACATGGTCATGATGATTTTGGAACATCCCACAGGTCTTCTGCATTTCCGGTAAATAACCTCTGGATGAGGTATTCGTCGTCACCGCACCAGTCTAGCACTGTCTCCATCCACGGCTTGATATCCAGCCCCTCGTACCTTGTATGGGGCCAGTCGGTTGCAAAGACGACGCGACTTGTGCCTCCTAGACGAATGACCTCTTTTGCGATAGGTTCAATGTCGCTATAGTCTGGTCGCAAGCTCATGCGATAGGGTGCTGACAGCTTGACGTATGTCTGGCCATTCTTGAGAAGACGAGCTAGAGAAGCGAAGCCAGGCAGATCGTATGGGTCGGTGCTATCATGGCCTCTTAAAGATGGATAACCAATATGGTCTATACAAAAACGGATGTTGAGAGAGGGGACAATGGGTTCCAGGAGAGTAATCATGTGCATAGGAACATAGACCTGAACAGCCCATCCAAACGGTCGCACAACGTCAGCGTACTCGTGCAGCTGATCAGCAAGCTCCTGCGCGTCAACGGTGAGCTCGTTAGACTGCACGTTCAACCTCACAGCCCTAACGCCAAGGTCATGCCACTTGCGCAGGGTGTCGGGGGTCATGGCGGGCGGGTCGAAGGCGACAACACCCCTCCCCCGCTCAGGGCCCAGGGCGCGTAGGGTATCTATGAGGCAGGTGTTGTCGAGACCGTAGATGGATGGCTGGACGAGGACTATGTTTCGGATTCCGACTTGAGCTTCGAAGGAGAGGGCTTCTTCGAGGGAGCGCGAGTTGGGACGGTACATGGCGGCGGGGGAGAGAGCGTAGTTTTCGACGTCGAGCACGTGCATGTGCGAATCCCATGCGCCGGGTGGGATACGCTCGGCGAGGGTGCGTGGGGGAGGGGTCGTCATGGCGGCGGCAGCAGTCACATGGCCAAAGATGAGGCCCTGGACGCGGTTCGCGATGGAGTTGTTGGTGTTTAGGTCGTCGGGACACGGCGGCGAAGTCGGAGGGCGGGGAAAGAGGGTCAAGCTCCGAGGGTGGGACGGCGAGTCCCGGGAGAGGAAGGAGGGAGGCCGACGGGAGCCAAGAGGACGTTTCTTCAAGGAGTCATGGTTTGTTGATGTTGATTTGTAGGTACAGATGGTATTTGTGCGTGTGAAATGTCTGGGCTGTGCTGGGTTAAAGGCTGCAGCTGAGGATGCAGTAGCCCTTGCTGAGGCGGCGCATCCGAGGCTTCGGCACCGCATTTTCTAGGTGCATGTGTGTGTGTAAGCCGGGGATAGGCCTTGCGATTGCAAAATTCAAGACAAGGAAGAAGTTGGGGAAGATGAAAAAGAAGATAGAGAGTCCACTGTTGATTTCAATTGAACATTTCCTCGCCACTAATTACTCATGACAAACGATGTATCGTGAAGCTTTGGTTTAGTGAGGCGAAAGATGGGCTCGGAAGTTGGCCGATATGCCGGGGCGTGTACTACAACTGATTACATGGAGGGCATACGCGACACATGATATTAGACAGTAAGTATATACAGAGAATTTAAGGTATATATATATAACAGTTGCACTTCAGATAATATATCAACGCCGAATCTTTACTCAATCTCAACCTCAACCGCCTTGAACGAGACACTATCAAGGTAAGCGTCCGTATTGAAACACTCAAACCCAACAGCGACACCAAAATCATCAATCTCGCCCAACTTCTCCTCCGTAACCTCACAAACCGTCGAGATCTTCGCCCACCGACCCTCCGCAGCTATGGCCGGCAACACCCCAACATCAAGTATAGCCTCCGTCTCACCAATAGGACCAACAAGACAAGCAGCGACGGCCCTAGTACAGCCTTCTCCCTCGTTACCTGGAGAATTAACCTTGACGAAACCCTCGAGGGCGTAGGACCCTGCTTTATGGAGGGATTTTTCAATCTCAATAGTCACCGAGGTCGAAGTTGCAATCGTCATGTTGCTAGTCTCAGTGGCTGAAGCGGACGAAATGGCAGATGTGCCGTGTGGCATACAGACACCAGCATCAACAACCGCGATGGAGGCCAGTACCGCAAAGGCGGTAGCCATCAACTTGTTCGAAACCATCACTAACTGAACAAACGAGCGTATTAACGAGCGTACTATGAAAAGACCACGCGGGAACGCTTCCGTTCTCGGGGTCTCCTTCTATACAACCAACAGCTACACGACAATCACAGTAAAAACAACTCTTGGCGAGCGAAATTGTTCCTGAATCCCCATGTATACATCGTATTTATCCTTGCAGTAGCGCATCCAGCTCTGAAATGTTCCTCGAAGCCATTGGCGGGATGCTCGATTGTCAAATCGATTCTGCAGGGGTTGCAAATGAGTAGTCGCTGGGCTATCAATTGAGGCGTCTCGGTTGCCAACGATCAACTGTGAATTTCTCTCAAGTTAGAAGTACGTGCAATATGCTTATCAGGAAATGCTGGGGTAGAGAGACATCGCATCATGTTGTATCGTATTCTGTCAAATAACGTTGCACACAATGGCTGTGATGTATTCGTAAAAGCAGTTATTGTATTTGACTGACCACCAATCACTTAACTCATGTCAAAGTATTAGAACAAGAAACTTCGAGGGCAAATAAGAAGTCCTTGTTCAAGGCAGTTAACGAAAAATCCAAAGTTGATTGGCCTGAGTATTAACGTTAGGTACCTGGAGAGTTATACTGGTTCTTGTTTGCTTTTGGGTCGTCAGTTACGAGACAACAGCCAGTGTGGTAGTCATCGGGAATGCTTAGCTTCGCCAACTGTCAACATACCAGTTAGTTCTATATATCCCTTTTATCAACAAGGCCAACTGTTGCAAGCCCATTTCCGTCGATGGGCTTCATCTTCTATACACTTCAACCTTGAGCCTTCTGGACTTCTATACCTGCCTGAAAGAACATCGTTTTCAATATTCGGGCCGATGTAGCTGACTGCAGGGGCTCTTTTTCCTGGATTCATTGGCAGATCGAGACATCAACTCAAACACATGCCCTCAGTGGCTCATGTACGGCGATGGAAATAGCAGTGTCGCCATAAGATTCTATTTCCCACTCAGATCAAGCCACTATCCCTTTATCAATCGTCCCTAACCCTCAGAGTCAATAACAAGGATTGCCATAGTGGACAAAGTACAAGGCTCATGAGCGATCATCATACAAGTGAAAAAGGAGAAAGTGGACTACACCTCAACTCACGCCAGAATGATCAACAAAGCACATGAAAACGACCCCGTAATAACATGCACTACCACCTAGAAAAACATGTGGTCACGAGACTATACACCAGGATAGTCAATTAATAGCCCCAGAGAAAAAATCCCTAGATCCTGGAGAAGGATTCTCGAAAAGCTTGGCGCAGAGCTACTACATGAACATGCCATGTTTCAAACATAGCCTTTATAATGGCGATCTGATACCACCAAACACCATGATCGGATCTTGACCAATCACGAAATCTCCTTGGCGGGTTCCTCTCGGGTCCTGCCGACCTTGGTTAAGAGTTGAAACTCCAGGCAGCCGGATTTAAACCTTGTCGTTTCTGCCCTGCGGGGGGTATATGGTGTTGTAGGGAGGTTGTTGTGATCTGTGCCTCGGTTGGGATGAAAAGTTGGGTGAGGACCTTGTGACGGCCTTCCATTTTGAGTAATTCATTGAGTTTGATGGATCAGAAGGATTTTATGAGGGATGATGAGTTGGGTGAGCTTGAATCAATCAACATTGCTTGGAGATTATTCCATTATCTTGATAATAGACTCAGCAATGTGTATAAAGCCAGGCTTGCTATCCTGCTTCAAGACTGTTCATCATTCAGTTTCAATACACTCATTCTCAAGCTTCAAACTCTACCCACCATGTCTTTCAACAAACTTGCCCATCTAGCCCTCCTCGCCCCCGCCGCAATGGGCCTCGTCGTGCCCAAAGGCATCACCCCAGAGCAACTCGACAAGATGATGCCCCGTGGTGTCGACCAGCCCGGAAACCCTCGTCTTGACTTTGGCAAGGATAGCTGCTTTAGCACCGGAGCTATTGGTGAGAATGAAGTATGCTGATACTTGATCAATCATACCAAAGCTTGAACGCTGACATGTTTTCAGGAATGGACTGGTTGCGAGCCTACCAACAAGCTCGACGACGAGGGCCACTGCTCTATCAGCCCCCATAGTGATGACGCTGTAAGAACCATACCCCTTGACCCCATGACAGCATTAACACAATCCAGTGCGAATCCTTTTGCGAAAAGAGTCTTGAATGGAGCTACGGCAAGGAAGTCAAGTTCGCCAACGCCGAGTGCCGTCGCGGCAAGTGTACCCTCGAAGACCGTATGGCCGTAACCTTTGGCGAGACCATCAGCTGGGGTCTTCAAATCGGCCACGGTGCTTTCACCGCTGGTGTCAGTTTCACCTACAGCCAGGAGAAGCAGACGCTCAGTGGTGTCGTCCGTGATAAGCCTGATGATCTGATTGATGAGTGCGGATACTGGACTTTTGTCCCTTACATGGTCACGTAAGTTTTTACCCCTGAACCAACATACACATCCCTTACTGAACTTTCAAGGTCCTGCGGTATCACAGCCAAAGGCAAACACACCCAAAACGCCTTCACAGGAGAAAAATGCAAGAACCGAGTCGAAAAGGAAGAATGCCTAACCGACTACCTCCGCCACTCTGACGGCATGCCAGCCGGAGTCCCCGTGTTCGTCACGTATGACTGCGCGACTAGGGAGCGGCTTGCCTTTTGCAAGCAGGATGAGCTTTACCTGAAGCTGGGTGTTTCGGAGGATGAGAAGGTGCATCAGGATTATGCTCTTTCTTGGTGGAATGGGGATGCTTCTAGGGGACCTACTGGTACTGCGCAGGTTATGTGTGAGAAGGGTATTTGGCCTCCTTCTTAAGTTTGGGGTGCCTTGATTTTGTGCAGCTGGGCTGAATGGTGTGAACTCTTGTATGACTATTTTCTTTCTTCCTTATTTTTATTTTCCTTATTGAATCAATCGTCTTTATCACAAACGTATGCAGCCACTGTGACTGCTCATTTTTGTGGTCTGTCATTTCCGATCCGATCTTTCCGGAGCTGCCGGGGCTTGAATCTACCGAAGTCCCGGGCCGCGCCGCACCGATCAATGGGAACCGGGCTCGGGGGGGGGGACGGATGCGGCAAGCCACTCCGTAAAGGCCGGGATGTAATCCTAACATTCGGAGTATTTTATCTCGCACGGACAGCTATATCAGAAATGTAAACCCCTGCGTATTCCTTACTACACTTTCAAGCCAAGCCATGGGTCTATAAGACAAAAGATTCCAGGTGAAACAGCGTAAAACGCCTTGCACAGCCATTAATTCCATAAGCATGTAATCTCATCCATATAAATCTCACCTCCCCAATTCCAAATACGCTCTTATCTAGTATCAGAATCAAATATCCGGCGTATTCAAAACACAGCCGCATCTGATTCCAAAGAGGCGCAGACAGGGGGGAGGCGCAAGCGAAAGGACCCCTGAGCCAAGAACCCCGCGGAGGCGCTTTCCGAAAAAGGAAACACAGCTCTAACAATCCAATCGTCATCGGCGTCTTTTGTGACACACGCAGCTGCCTTTTTTTTTTTTCGAACGGCGGGGGGCGGGGTTCGAGTGTGACAAGGGGACCCTTTCGGTAGGTATTTGTCAACCCCCGTCATTCATCACTGACTGGCCGGCCGGTGCTCGGCGAGTGCATAAATTTCTATATATCATCATCCTCCCTCCATCAGCCATTGAATCTTTCAACTCTTCAACTGTACAGCTAAACATCAACTGACTACAACCGAAACCGTATCGCCGAAATGCCCTTCACACAACTCCCCCCCTTCCTGGCGCGCCTCGCCCGTCCCTTTACCCAATCCGCCCGCCTCTCAATCGCTCCAGAGTCCTCCGCCGGCCCCATCCCTGACGGCGCCCAGCTCTGCACCGTCGCTGCTGGCTGCTTCTGGGGAACAGAGCACCTATACCGTAGGCACTTTGCTGGCAAGGGTCTCATTGACGCCAAGGTTGGGTACATTGGCGGAGACCTTCAGAACCCGAGCTACCGCGCCGTCTGCGGCGGCAAGACTGGCCGTACGTTCCTCTTTCACTACTCTTTTACATGGTTAACCACTAACTGTTATAGACGCCGAGGCTGCTCAGATCATCTTTGACCCCTCCAAGGTCTCATACGCACAGCTTCTCGAGTTCTTCTACTCCATGCACGACCCCACGACCCTCAACGCCCAGGGCCCCGACACTGGCCCCCAGTACCGTTCCGCCATCTACTTCCACGACGCCGAGCAGGAGAAGATCGCGCGCGACATCACGGAAAAGGCCAATGCCCAGTGGTGGAAGGGAGGCATCGTCACTGAGGTTGCGCCCGCCGGCAAGTGGTGGTCCGCTGAGGAGTATCACCAGCTGTATCTCAAGAACAACCCTAGTGGTTATGAGTGTCCCAGTCATTACCTGAGGCCATTCCCCCCTCTGAAGTGAGCTTCGTAGGGCATTGGTGGAAAAGGTTTCTCTCGGGTTAGCATGTAGACAATAGCATCAATTTTTCCAATAATCAAGTCATAATTCAAGCACGCAGAGCTGTAATTGTTCTAATTTCTTGATTCAATAATCCTGTTCCTAAGCTACAAATGGGAATTTCCATCAACTGGCCATTCTGGCCAAATCAAGAGAGGAGTTCATTAGCCTCTTGCCAAGCAATCCATCCTTTTACCAAAAAAATAATACACGATCATCACCAAGCCTAGCTCAACCCATTGCCACCTCTTACTTTCGTCGGTTCTGCTGCATCATCAGGATTTGGACCATCCGGATAAAGATGTTGAGGAAGTCGAGCTCCAGAGAGATGCTCTCGTTGACGGGATCCCGGCGCATCACACCAGCCTGGGCGAGGCGGGCGTGGTACAGAACCTTCTGGACGTCGTAGAGGGTGAAGCCACCGAAGACGGCGAGACCACCGTACAACCACAGGCTCTCAGTGAAGGCGAGGGTTCGGACAGCGGTGGCGGGGATGATCAGAGGAGCGAGGCCAGAAGCAGCGACGATGGCGGCACCAGCCAGAAGAGGTCCACCAATGTAGAGGTACTTCTCCTGCTTAGCAGTGGCACCGACAATCGAGATACCACCCATCATGGCAACAGTGTAGAGACCAGCACGGGCGATGAGGGCACCGGGGACGAAGGCGAGGAGAGGAGCGACAAAGGCAGCCTGGGTGGCGTTGAAAGCGGTCCAGAGGGCGTACTTGGGGATATAGCTGCAAACCTGTTAGACACATTTCATCACTAAAATTAAATCTCAACACTTACTTATCAGGGCTAATAGATCGGGTGCCAATCATGGTCGCAAAGCTGAGCGCAAGACCACCAAGACCAACAACCCAAGGGTTTGTCACCATGATTCGGTACACAAAGCCGGTCTGAACCATCTGTCGGGCCGTCAAGCCGATGATACCAATTCCGAGTCCGGTGTGCAGGAAGGTGTTGTTCAGGTACTCGCGCTCGTAGACGGGCATTCCGCCATCCTCACGAGTCTCTCGGTTGAAGACGGCATTCACGGCGACGAGTGTGCCACCAAAGATGGCACCGCCAACAAGAAGCCTTCGGGTCGTTGTCTGGGGAGCAGCGGCAGTTCGCGCAGACTCCTGGTAGTATGATCGACCTCCAGCGCGACCGCCGCGCTGAAAGGCGCTGCGTGTGGTTGCTGATGCGACGCGGGAGGTGAAGAAGTTGGGGGTCGGCTTGGCCGGGACGTGGAAGCTTCGAATCGAGCCGGCGGCAGACTTGGAGAGCACAGGAAGCCGCTGCGCAATACGCGCAGGGCCCTGCCGAAGAGTAATCGTAAACGACATCGTCTTTCTGGCGATGCAGGTGTAGGTTGTCGAGGAATTGGATCGTTCGTTGACAAAGGAAAGGGAAGAATTCAAGCGGGGGTCCGAGGGAAGACCGGGGTTATAATATGCTTCGAGGTTCCGGTAAATGGACGGAAAGAAAGCATGACGTTGATATCCGACGTCACGTGTTGGAAGTCGGTGGAATTTTCCGGCGCCTCTTGGTGACTCAGTTGGTCAGCAGCCCCTGCTAAACTCCAAACTCCATGCGGACTATGCACCGGCATCTCGGACTCGGACTTACGATGCCCGAATTTCTTCAATTACATCATATCGTTGAGATTTGCTTCAGAATTATTATGGGAGCCAAGACGTCAGGTGCCCTCCCTTTCAGCTCCGTCAGGGTATCTTTCATGTATCCCTTCCGCTCCCTTAATGCAGGTACTAGCTTATCCAACACATTTCCATCCATGTCCATGTCCCTCGCTACCTGTACAAACCCCATCAACTACCCAGGCTCATAAACGCAAATGCTCCGTGACTTTTGACGCCGATGCTGTATGGTCATATCCCTCATGCACGCAACCCAACAAGACCCCGTACCACCCAAAGTGCAGTAGTTTCCCCAAGACTCCGTTGCATCATCGCAAGCCACCCGTTCCTTTCTCGATGACGAACCGAACAGGTCGCCGAGCTCTCTTGGCCCTGTACCCGAACGCCGACCGTGGCATAAAGTTTTGCGATGTAAGCATCGCGACACTCATGGCCTTTGGTGCAGGCAATTCCTCTTCGCCCTCACCACTCTCACTCGAGACGCTTGCTCTTGGCCGCTGACCAGCTCGATCATCAAAGCCCCAGTTTGCGACGCTACCAGCCCTCAGCCAAGACTCCAAGTTTCGACATTGGCTGACGTCCATCAAGTTAAGCCGTCCGCAGCCATTGAGGACATTCTCAACCCCCCGTCCTGTAACACGCACACAGCCACGGACACTCAAAGCTTCAAGGTCGTTCAGATGAAGTGCAACGCTCTCCAAGCTTCCATCACTAACTGCACTTCCACAAAATGCTAGTCGCAGTTCCCGCAGCTTAGGGAGGCGAAGAGCCACTACCTCAGTTGCTGTATCAGAGAGGGCGCAACAAAACGACAGATCCAGATGCGTGAGGTTCTTGGCCGAGTTGACCAGGGCAACAATCGCATTATCCGACAGATAGGTGCAATCTGCCAAACAAAGCTGAGACAGCTTTTCGAACCGAAAAGGTGCCCATGATTGGAACCCTGCGTCAGTAATTGATGTACATCGAGTGAGAGAAAGAGACTCAATACGATTCGATGCGTGAGCAGCGAGATGCGCCATTGACCGATCAGTGATATGCTTGCAGTAAGAGAGGTTGAGCCGTTTCAACTTCGGGCAGCCAACCACAGTACCCGGCGGAAGTATCGTCGGCGCCGCCTGCTTCTGTTGCTGTTGCTGTGCCTTGTTCCTCGATCGAGCCGTTGAGCTCGAGATGACAACTTGCTTCGAGGGAGGCGGCTTCGCAGAAGGTGGTGGATCAGGTACCACCCAGCCTACAACACGGCCTAGGAGGTTATCGCCAACCTTGCGGCAGTTGCTCCAATCCACCTCTTCCAATCCCTTTGCATTCTCACTCATCTCCAAAATCTGGTTCGCTGAAACATCCCAAACCGATTTCATCTTCCACTTTTTGACGTTCTTGCCGCAATTTCTCCATAGCGCGCCAAAACCCTCATCAGTTATATGGAAGCAATTGTTGAGGTCAATGGTCACAGCACGGGTGCCGATGAAGGGAGCAAGCACTTTCGTAATAAGTTCATCGGTAACCTTGCGGTTGTAAATCGAGAGATCAACATTCTGACAAACTTTTGGAGATGTTGTCAGGAGCTTGCGCCAATGAGTACTGACGAGTCGCAGTCGGAATAGCTCCCCAATGTCGACGTGTTTGAAAATATAGATCAAGATCTCATCTGAAAGCACAGGCTTGCTCATCGTAAGGGGTCGCCGAGGTAAGGTCGTCCTAACTCTCTTGGCTGGAACATCATCGCTATCCATCGTCTCGGTAAATGCAAACTTGATGGGTGTGACCTCTGAAAGGCGAGAACCAGCTCTCACCCCATTAGCAGTGGGCCCAGAACTGTCAGTTGGTGGAATTGGAGGCGCCAATGAGTGACGACGGCGATTCCTAATGTTCTCCATGTTCACACTCAAGAACGGGTCAGGGTCTTTGGGTTCCATATTGCTAGAATCGTCCTTTGCAGGGGATGTTGGTTTGGAAGGCGTAGTGAAGGTCAGACCAGGTAACGTAGCTCGCGTAGGCGTAGTAGGAGTCGGCGGGTCAGACTTGTTGGCCTTTTCCCTGACATCGGCGTCAACCATATCAACATCGTCGCTTTGCTTCTGATATCGAAGGCGAGCTGTCTCTTCAACCTGTCCCTTGATATCTGGAGGACATCGTCTCCAAAATTCATCAAGCACATCACCCGTAATCATGATGCACTCGACAGTCGTAATGGCTCGGACGGTTGCTGTCCTGCCGCGGGAGAGGCCCAAACTCGCCACTTCTCCAAAGTATTGCCCTGCTTTCAACCGCGGTCTCTTCTGGGGAAGCCGAGTATTGCCTTGGAAACTCTCGTTGGCAATTGGTTCATCGTGGATGACTTCCGCTTCACCACGAACGATGAAGAAGATCTCATTGCCTGGCAACCCCTGGCGGA
The DNA here is from genome assembly GCA_003947015.1 of Fusarium sp. AF-6. Classification (NCBI taxonomy): domain Eukaryota; kingdom Fungi; phylum Ascomycota; class Sordariomycetes; order Hypocreales; family Nectriaceae; genus Fusarium; species Fusarium sp. AF-6. The sequence goes on from NKCJ01000020.1 coordinate 98,514, forward strand.
CAATATCCGTGAAAGGCGTATACGTTTTTGGTTGAGCACTGAGTCCAAGAAAGTGCAGAATGTCGGCTGGAAGGGTTGAGAAGAGCGGCAGCTCCTTAAGCGTCGTCCGAATGTTGATTTGGCCACTTCCAATCGCGCTTCCAGCGGCAGGGTCCTCGATAATCCCTGGGCTTGGTGACTTTCTCTTCTTGGAATTGACCACGGTACCGTCCCTAATAGCACCCCTCTCTCCCGTAGATACTTCGCCAGGGGCAGCTTCTCTGGCACTAAAATCTCCTTTAGGAGACTTGAGCAACTTGCCACCCTCTTGTCTTCTCTTTTTGAGAAGATTCAGTCGTTCTTGTGCCTCCTCTCGGATAGCCTTCTCCATCTCGGGAAATTTTGGCATAACGGTATGCAAGTCTTCCTTCTTCAGCACCAGCAGAAGACATTTCGTTCGGGCAATGATGGTTGCCGTGCGCGGCATCTGCATCAGGACGCCGATCTCACCAAAAAAGGCTCCCGCCTTGAGCTCCGCGTACACAGCCTCGCCATCCCGTGACGTCACGGCAACTACGCCGCGAACTAGCCAGTACATTGCCTTTGCATCGTCGCCTTCGGTAACGATGTGATCATTGGGGCTCTGGATCTGCGGCTTCAGATGGTTTCCGATGGCAACGAGGAATTCCTCTGGAGCGGACATGAAAAGGGGGAACGATCTGATACGGTCAACCAAATCCAGTGGCATATCTCGAATGAGAGATGTTGTAAGCGGCGAGGGTCGGACGGGCCGGGTAGGGTTTGTCTCGACATTGAAGGATCTGATCAAAGAAACAGAGTCGGACGAAGCCCCAGCATTCGAGGCCTGCTGGTGGTGGGCCAGCGCCCTATAGGGCGAGGGCGAGTTTGGAGAGCGACCTCGCCTCATGGTGATAGTTTTGACAGCGGACGTGGCTGAGCGGTGATGAAATCGCGGAAACGAGGGCAGTGCGGCCTCCCCTCCAGCCAGCTCTCAGGCCGCTGCAGCAGCAGCTGGGGGTGACGCTTCCGTTTGATCGCTTGGCCTTGTCAATGGGGACTAGGGGGCGATGACGCTGACAGAGGCAGTCAAGATGAGATAGGATACGGTCATGCTCCGGTCCAACAGATCGAGGATTGCGCACGTGAATAGGGCAAGCCAGCTGTAGGGTCGTCTTGAATCTGATACTAGAATGGCATCAGCCGTTGATGCAGCAAAGACCCCGGCGACGGCCTAGTAACGGTCCGTAGGCCCCGCGATGAGGTGAGAGATGCAAAGCCTTTCGTCACAGGCCAGATATCGAGCTCGCGAGTTGTACAGGGTCCAAGGTGGCGGTTTGGAACCTCGTCGTGACACAGAGGCAGGGGACGAGTTGTCGGGAGAGCTGCTGTGTTGATGCAGGCGTGGGAGTTGGTCGTCCAAGGGCGATCGCGTGGAGGTGCCACAGTAGACTTTGAAAGAAGTGAGCGATGACGGCAACGGAGACAAGAATGGAACCGGTGTAGGCGGCTTACCAAAGCTTGGGTGGAAGCCAAGCAGGACGATCTCTGATACTCGGCCGAGAGGACGCAGCAGTGACAATCCGAGCGGGGGGCAGTCGCGGAGCGGCGAGGAAGCTATTGCGAGAACAGCTATCTGGCACACAGCTACTCAGAGGCAGTTGAGGGAAAGTCAAGATCCGTGAAGGTAAACTGGATCCGCATGGAAAAGATTCCAGTCACGGCGGAGCGCAGGCCGGCCGCCACACACACGACGCCCACCCACAACTCATAGGCCCCTCAGCATCTCTCTCACACGCCCACCGCCCACTCACACTCACAAGGCCCAGCTTGGTGTGGGGTAACGCTTCTAGCTGGCGGGCAGTGCCGTCACACACAGTGAAGAGCTTGTCGAGCGCGAGCAGGGGAGCAAGGGGGCCCAGGTTTGGGGCACACGCCGCAAGCGACGAGTGGAGCAGAGACAAAGCAAACCAAGGCAAGCAAGCGTCGGCAATGCAAGCAATGCAGCGGGAGAAGACCTGTTCAGTAGAATGCAAATTGGCGATACAGGACAAGTCCATCCCGACCTGGGCAGACGCCCGCCCCGTGGAACCCCCCGCAGCTGGTACCACCCAGGAAGACGGCAGCTCTCGTGGTGTGCTTCTGTACCTTGGCCCGCGCGTGGTGCTAATAGTGGCGTCGATGGTTGCCACGCAGGGCAGCAATGGCAGAAGTTGAGCTCCTGGGTCAGTGCGTGCTTGCGTGGGCTCTTTGGCGCTTCGGTGGATGCTTCGATGAAGCTTCAGTGGATGATGAGCTGCCCGCCGTGGAGCCATCCTCACCATGCTAGCATGCCCACCTCTCGACCCTCTCCCAAGGACCCTGGCCGTCGCGCCCCTTGCCCCTAGCGGACGGCACCAAGCGCAGATGACCGAGCGCGCACAGGGCGCTTACGGGGTCCTGACGTTGAGCTTCATGGGAACAATGGTCTGGCCTGTCCCAGCAGACGGATGTGGTGTTGAGCGGGAGACCCGAGTGGAAAGATGAGCTCGCTTGCTAGACGGAAGCGACCCGATAGCTTCAGCGATGCTCCTGGTGAGCCACCCACGATTCCGTTACCATGGATGCTGTCCATCGCACCTGGGAACAGGGTTGTCGACCGGGTTGGTTCTGCTCTTGGCTCGACGGTGAGTGGTGGCCATTTTGGCAGTGGCCGCCTTCTGCCGTCATCATTTTCCCCATCCACCGCGTCGATCCTGATCTTCGGATCCGCGCCAGCCTGCTGGGAAAGGGGGCTGTTGGTCAGAAGACCTCGTGTCTCCTCCTTCCGACTGCATATGTACTGTAGCTTACCGAGGCATGCAACAGGACGGCTGCGACAATGGCTTGACTGTTTGAGTAAAGGGAGCTGCAGGATCGCTATTTCGGAGTTTCTGGGCAGGCAACGCCGTCTCGTCTCAACAGCAACTGGCTTGTGTCCAAGAATAGTATTCAGTCCCGTCTACCGGAGACGGGGACGGTGCTCGCATGGAACAAGTTGCTGCATTGTCAATGGATGTCAATGCTGATGCCAAGGGAGGAGGATCCTAGCCAAACAGGAGAAGGCTCCGCAGAGTCCTTTTGTGAAACGTTTCGTCTTTGCCTGTTTCATCAGCGAGTGCGGGCTGCACTTTCCTCCTCTCCTCAGATCGATGATCCTGAGTTCTTGCCCAAGATAGACACCTACCTACCTACCTAGGCAGGTGGGGGAGGTTGACTGGCAGCAACTTCACATCGACGGAAGGAAGGCCTTGCACCCACGTCTAGGTACCTAGGCTCACAACATCTACTGCAGCATTGAAGGAATCTCTGCATCTGCAATCATCCATCTCGCATTCATTACTTCACTTCATTTGCTTTCCCGGTGCTCAGACCATCACTCTTTCAGCCGCGACGCATGCAACACTTCTAGAAAGACACGCCGCAGCAAGGGCCACAGCGCCATGACCACCTAGCCCCGGCAGTAGAAGCTCGCTAGAACACGCACGTTAAATTGCTTCTGTCGGATCGCTACTGTTTTTCTTCTGCGGACCGTTCCCAGCTCAGCATCGACCAACAAACATCTAGGGCTGCTTAACAGGGAAATTATAGAACATGGGTTCCTTTTGCAGCATTCTGTGGTCCTTCTGCCGCCACCCCCAAACTACTTCTCGACCTTTTGAGCCCAACCTTTCTGAGTCTTCCTGGCCTTCTGAGCCTTCTGAACCACCGCGTCCGCGTCCAACTTTTACGCTGTCCCCTTACATGGATCCAGGTCCAGGCATTTCCAGGGTTCAATGCTTCATTCACCCGCGCTGTGGCATTTGCGGCCTAGGTATACAGGGTGAAGAGCGGTTTATAACAGGTACTTGCAATCCCTCGAGGCTTATCTAGCTCCTTGCTCACTGTCTACTTCAGTGATTGGGAACGATGATTCCAGTGCTATACACCACCGCATACCGGTATCAACGTTTCCCGAGGAAGGGTGCGTTCTCGACAAGCAATGCGATTGCCTTCAGCAACCATGCCATAGAGCCCACCCCTTACCGGAGTGCGCAATAATCCACGCGGATTGCGTTCATCTATTCATGCGTGAATATAAGGGCCAGGATGCTTGGAACTGCTTGTGGATTCTAGCAACCTGGCAAAATCTTGAGAAGTGCCACCCTCTATATCTCGAACCAGAAGATATCATGGTGCCTAGCCCCCAGGTCATACAAGCCCTAGGTATTCCCATGCTCGGCATACTGCCACCTGAGCTCCTCGTGATAATCCGGTCATACTCATTCGACAGTATCCTGTGGCGTTTATGTGCCACCTTGAAGGTTACCTAGCAGGCTTCGAATGGGAACGGCTCCCCTCAAGGCCTCCAAACATTTCGCATTGGCGAAGTGTCAGCATGGGAGCGTGGAGAGGAGCCCGTGTTAACCATCAACTCACTACAGGATCCTATCATCCGTCTTACACTCGATGCTTATGGGATAAAGAAGGTCGAAAGTTTACCAAGCCACTCAGACACCATGAGTGGTCAGAACCATTTCGGCTCGAAAGCTTTTGCATTCATCGACAAGCGGTTCATCGATTATCGAATCCAATTCCGTGGCCAATCCCTAACATTTAACGACATCGAAGAAACCAAGATGAGTAATGCAGTTTTCCACTTTCAAGTAACACCCCCTAGGTTCGTACCATAGCACCAAGCTCACAAACTCCAGTTCGGCCGTGCTCGATTGCATATCCCACGTCGTTTACGTGGGCCTTGGGTGTGGGATACTCCCTCTCCGGCAATACGGACCGTTTCCGTACTATCCTGGCATGCCGAAGATCTCAAGACTATGGTCTACGACACAGTGAATTCAATGCCCTTGAGTCGATCAATGGTCAATCCCTTGCTACATCTTTTTGGGTCCTCTTACGAGAGAAGTCGTGAGAGACGCCCAACACAACCTGGTTCCAACGGCCACAGGCTACATATATTCACCAACATGCAAGACCGACCCTTCTGGCGCCATTGGAACACCACACTCCGCCAGACGACAGGCCTTACGTTCTTTTTCAGGTCAGACCAATTCTATGGGGTCCATAGCCACACTGCCGCAATGCCTTCCGCTACGACGTTCCTTGAGCGGTTCTCATGCCTAGTCCGGCCAAAACTATCGTGGGTATATGTTCCTCTACCCCCTGGTGATGATATCATAGCAATGGGATTTGGTGGCTATGGTAGGTTTATCATGGTACGCCATTTCTTCTTTGTATCCGAATTTTCTCTCACTTATGGTGTTGCAGATCCGAAAAAGACTCACCGGCGATATCCTTATAGGGCGTGCTCTTGGTCATCGGCCCCATCATTGTGCACTTCTTGAGTTGTCACCCCTCGCTTTTGTCTTCAACCAGATTCCCGTTAGACTCGTGAATGGTTTCGGCGTCGTGGTTCAAAATGATTCCAGTTCCGACAATGTTATCCGAGTGCTAGCCCCTGGATCACGGACCCAGCCGCCAAGGAGGGCAATTGGAGAAATTCTACACTCTGTCGCTCCTCTTGGAGGCTTGGTCCGCGTCAGCATTTACCAGTCCCAAGACTCGGGTTTTTGTGCTGGTCTTCTCATAGAGTACGAGGACGGTGCTCAGCGGACACTAGGGTCATGCCGTCTTGGTGTCGACCCTGTCACTACATGTTCACAGCCCTCACACATTTGTTTTACCTCCACGACCCTGACAGACCCGGATATGACTTATCCGGTAGCCAAGGTAGAAGCCTCAAACCGAGAGAAAGACCATACTCATACTAAGACTAAGGAGTGGACGTGTTGTCCTGTATCCTGGGGAGGGAGTCTGGAGGTGTGGTTCAGCTACAGAGTCTTCAGTATCTCGTTTCATGGTGTGCCGGCACAGACATGACTCTATTAGGACTTTCTTTCACTATTCGGATAGATATTGTAGGATAGCGTTCTTTTTAGTTACAGTTTGAGAGCAGCTTCAATTCAACAAGCGTTCTGTTGGCAAGGATCTGTATGTTCAAACTACAGAGATCAGAAGTGCTAAACGCATCCAGATGGCGTTGTTTCCGAACAAGATATCGTCGAACCCAAGCCATATCATTCACAGCAGTATATAGAGTAATCACACAAATAGCCGAGGTTTCAACTACACTACTGCAGAGAAGAGGATAACGGACGTTGGAGGCCATCCAGAGGCGGATAGTAACGGTTACCAACGCCACCTTCGGCACAAGCACAACCACGATAATTCCCTCTTGCAGATATGGAACTTGGAACTGATTCTACTTCGTCTTGACATTTTTCCAGTTTCCTAGGTATGCAAAATCAATCTAGTCTATCTACAATCCAACATATGACGCTAAAGTCGACGGGCAAAACAATTACTTCTCCTTTTTTGAAAATTAAAGTCATGGTCTCTTTTGATACCCAACGCCCCCAAGCAAAACCCCCGAATGCTCATGCTGTCTCTCCCATTCTCTTAGGTTCTCAGGAATGTCTTGAAGACGTCCGAGTCGGTGCAGTCCTGGTAAGGATATCCGATCTTGCGCAAAAAGTTCTCCAGCTCGGGAACTTCGTCGTCGGGACACACGATGCCTGTGACGATCTTGCCCACGTCTCCGCCGTAGTTACGGTACTGGAACAGGCTGATGTTGAACTTGGGTCGCAATGTTACCAAGAACTTCTCCAGGGCACCTGGGCGCTCGGGGAAGGTGAACATGTATAGCCGCTCGTGAGGAACACCGGATCGACCACCGACCAAATATCGGATATGGCTCTTGGCTAGCTCATCCTGCGACAGGTCTGACACGTTCATATTGCCAGACTTGATGCGCTCGATAAGCATGCGAAGCTCCTCGGATCGTTGCGCAGCAGGTGCTGTAAGTGAGAGACCGATGAGGATGTTGGCCACCTCATCACTCGCGTATCGGTATGAAAACTCGGTAACGGCATGGGGCATAATGGTGTTGACGAGCTCGGCAAAGGAGCCAGGGCGCTCAGGGATCTGAACAGAAAGCAGAGCCTCCTTGCCCTCACCCATGCTGGCACGCTCAGCAACAAATCTCAGACGGTCAAAGTTCATGTTGGCGCCCGATGTTATGGCAATGAGCGTGCGCTTCGAGTCCCTTGAGGGGTTCTGAGAAACATATTTCTTCAGACCGGCAATGGACAGGGCACCAGCTGGCTCCAGGCCCGAACGGGTGTCATCGTACATGTCCTTGATGGCAGCGCAGATCTCATCGGTTGAGACCTCGATAACATCATCAACAACCTCCTTGGCGATGCGGAACGTCTCCTCTCCGGGAATCTTGACTGCGGCACCATCGGCGAACAGACCAACTTCCTTGAGCAGGACTCGCTCTCCCTTTTTCAAGGACTCCGCCATGGCATTGGCATCGCCGGCCTCAACACCAATGATCTTGACATGGGGGGCCATGCGCTTGACATAGAGACCGATTCCGGCAATGAGACCACCACCTCCGACACCACAGAAGATGGCCTCTACCTTGGCCATGTTGACCTGCCCAAAGAGCTCGTTTCCAATGGTTCCCTGGCCGGCAATGACGTACGGATCGTCAAACGGCGGGATGTTGATGAGCCCATCTTGCTTCGACCGCCTAGCGCACTCTTCCTTGGCAGCATCAAAGTCGGCACCGTGCAACACGACATGACCACCAAGCCGGGCGACGTTCAAGTGCTTGATACTGGGTGTCGCCTCAGGCATAACAATGGTCGCGGGTATCTTGAGCTTGCGAGCCGAATAAGCAACGCCCTGGGCGTGGTTACCGGCAGAGCAGCAGACAACGCCCTTCCAACTCTTGGCCGGGTCGAGGTGGGCCATCTTGTTGTAGGCGCCGCGCAGCTTGAAGCTGAAGACGGGCTGCTCATCCTCGCGCTTGAGGAGGACCTTGCACTCGAGTCGGTTGCTCAGGTTAACGGCGTGGGTGAGGGGGGTGACCTTGCAGGCCTCGTAGACTCGGGACGTGGCGCTGGCGATAAGGCGAAGGTACTGTTACTGGTGAGCTTTCATGATTCGCACATTGGTCAAGGTGTCGCAACTTACGTCGGGATAACCTGTAGGAAGAAGATACTCCTCCGGTACTATCTCCTTGATCTGAGCGCGCTTCTCTTCGGACGGCGTCGAAGGATTGGCGCTGTACTCAGTCAAGGCCATACCGGTGGTGGGAGTATGCGGCCGAGTGTCGCCGTTGGTTCCATTGACGACGCCATTGGCGACGACGGGTACCACAGGGGGCTCATGTACTGAAGGCATCTTGGACTAGATTGTATAGGTATGATGATGGAAGAAGAGAAAAAGAGAGTCGGGTCAGGAAGTGCTGCGTTGTAAAGCAACAAAGCACCTAGTCAGTCACCGCCGAAAGATCGGACCTGAATTTTTGTTAGCTCTGAAGATGAGCACCACGGGTGAGTCAATTCGCACGTAGCGGGCACTTGGCGGATAGAGGACCGTGCTGCAAATTATAAAGTCTCCCCCCCGGGTGCGGATGTGCTCGACGCGGCCTGTCCGAACCCCGTCAGAGGCCGATTCCAGGCCGGTTATCGTCTCATGAATATGCATTGATGCTCGACCAGCCCCGAGATTTCCCTTGCAGAAGAGAGGGACCACCATCCATGAGGTGATAATTCATGAGCTTCAATCCACAGATGTTCAGGGATTGGAGAAAAGGGGAGGTACTAGGTACCTCTCAAGAGGCTCTTAGCTGCCACGTGAGAAAGAGTCCGTTCCTCTCGCGGGTGGCGGGGTTGCTATGGCCGAGCTGGCGGGGTTCGATATCGGAGGTCAAAGAGGCACGGATCCAACCAGAGCCAATGCATTTCAGAGAGGGTGTGATTGGTCATGTTTGGATGAAACACCAAGAGCTGGGCAGGTTGCTATTATAGATCATTCATTCTCATTAATACTCATGGTTTATAGTTAAACTCCAAAACTCCCAATGTCTAATAAAAACAACTTGCTTCTCCATAACCTCACTTCTTTTCAACCTCTTGGTACGCGGGTGGTGCGTCCCGCTCAGTGTGTCGCTGGTTCACAGCATCCAGCTCAAAGACGTTGTCGTGACGTGTATCCCTCACTCCAGAAGACATATCCCTCATCTCAAAGGATGCCCCAGCCTCCCTCGTCTCGTGTACATTGACATTTCCCGAAGGCCCCTTGGTGATACCTATCTTTTGCATGCCCGACTTGACGAGCATGACTCCGGCCTCCCGTCTGTCGGCCCGCTGCATATCTCGCTCCGCTCTCTGCTCGGCGCGGAGCATGCCACGCTCAACACGTTGCATCTTTCTCTGGTAGCGACGTTCCATCTTTCGCTGGTGACACGAAGAGCGTCCTGTCGTCATGTATGCGTAGTCCATGTTTGGAGCCATGAGTTGTTGCTGGGGCTGGACGAGGTAGGCTGGCTGGATGCGATGGTTACAGTAGCCGTTGGTGGAATTGGTGTTGTAACGACGAGAGTTCTCCGAGGGAGAGAGCACGTGGCTGGCAATAAGACCGATAATACCCATGTTGATGTTCTAAAGAAGTATCAAGTCAGGGATGAAGGTGATGATGGTGGTATAAGTGATGGTCCTTGGTGGACTTGGTTGAGCTGTAGGGTATTTGTTGTAGGACTGAAAGACTGTTCTTGAGTTGTGTGAGGATATAGAGACAATTTCTTCTCCCATCAAGATCTATCCTACCTCTTATACTCAAATCCTTCTCTTCAAATCATTGCTATCATTCCCAAACAAGCCGTCCATTCGAAATGATCATCCAAGCGAATGCGCAGCCACGCTGACGTACCTCCCCATCTCGAATCGCATCCCCGAAAAGGGCTTGGCGCCGACGTGGAGAAGCCGATTCGAACCCCACTCTTCCGGCACCAGGCCAATAAGCCCCGCCATCTCGGCCTTCGCACTCGCTTCTGTGTGCGCGGGAGGCCGCAATGCGTCGCAAGTTGAGAGGCGCAACACGGGTATGAGTGCCGAGGAGGAGTTGCTATCGTAGGGCTGAATCCTTGCGAGGTTGTATTCAGGTAAACGCGGGAAGGTCAATTGCTCCGGTGCGAATGCGAAGCGCCATCTTTATTGTTCCCAGAAAAATGTTAATCTTCATTCTAAGCGTAAACTGCAGGTTCGGTGTCTATCCAGATAAGTGCCAAGTCTAATAAATGCATCATGATAATACCCATCGTAAACATAACTCCGTGCCATCATCAATATGACTGGGATAGTTCCCAAAATGCTCTAAGTAGCGTGAGCCCTCCAACTTGTGTCTCTACTGTCCTTCCCCTCCCTCGATTGTTGGGGTCTTGTCTCTTTGACCCGACTTCCCTAGATGAATCTCTTTTATTCATCGCTCTTTGAGCTTCAACAACACTTCCCAGGACCGGCTCATTCGACTCTGGTTCAGAGGCGGTCCATCGTCCTGTGCCGGGAAGCCACGGGCGGCGTCCTCCCCACGTCTCATCGTCTGGTGTTCCTTGGTTGCGGTAATCGGTAGCGTTCTCCGCGTTGTGGTCAATGCCATCGTTATCCAAAGTGACGATGGCATCGAATAGACCTGCACCCCACCACATACCGAACCTACCTGCTTCATCGCGAGTCTCGAGAGCTGCCAGAGCATTGTGCCTGACCCAGCCTAGGTATGACCTGCAAGCTGTCGCATGCGCTGCCTTCACTCGTCGGTAGCCTCGCATATCCGCTTTCATACCTTCCTCGACTCGAAGAGAATCAAGAGGGACACAGAAAGTGGTAAAGTGGTGGAAGAAGATGCTTTTGAAGGTCTGTCCATCCTGTGAACAAGTACCGCTCGCATCGCACTGCTCTTCCATGATCCCTCCTCGGCCGAGCCCTCTCCAAGGCGGCAACTGACCTGGGCGCACTTGTTTGAAGTCATCCACAGGCTTGTTGTTCTTCAAGCTCCAACCAGTAGCTTCGATGACGGACTGAATCAAGAGATGACCATCCTCCAAATACGATGCGCCTCCAGTCACAGCCCAGAGTCCTCGCTGGCCGGTCAACAAGACGCCTTGGTTATACGTGTACACCATCTCATCTCGTATATCGCACTTTGTGTTGCCAGGCTTACTCCGATCGATATGGTACCCATCAACAAATAGGCCACGCGAATTGGTCATGTTGACATTCATGAGCCAGTGGTACCCCTCCATAGCAGCCTGGAGATGCGCCGGGTCATTATCCGGGAACGCAGCGTTTGCCAACCAGGGGGCGGTGAAGTTGTCGCCGGGAAAGTGTTCATACATGGAGATGGAGGCCGATACCCAGAGTTCGTTGGTGATGGCGTTCTTATAGGGGTTTAGGCGGGGATTCCAGACCATGCCTCCGTTACAGAATCTGGTTTCCCATCCATGGGAACCAAGATTCCAGAAGATGCGGGAGCGATGGGCAAATGACGAAAACCAGTTGTAGCCCTGCCAGGGCATGGATTCAATGATTTTCCTGAGGCCACTGCCTGCAATCTCCTCAGAGTTGGTTGTTGAATAGTGCAGATCTCCATGAGTTCTCACGAACTTTATGGCCTCGATCCAGCCGAGTGCGACCCAAAGGATATCGTCGTATGCCTGGTCACAATGTTAGTCGACGGACCAAGACTGTAAGATGTATTGATCTACTGACCTGGCCACGGATGGATAGGACGTCTTGTCCAAAGTAAGACCCGACTAGCTGTGCATAGAATGTTGATATCACATTCTCCTTGACCCTCCAGTCGTTGATACCGTCCAGGTCCACAGAGTTGATGGATTTAGATAAAGTCGTCAACATCCCAGCAACTGCAGTTCCTGCAAAGGCAGCAGTCCAGTCTATGGCAGAGGGCCATGTCGCATAATCGGGTTCGAAGAAGTGGTCTTGCAAGACGGAGAGGGCACTGACAGCATCCTCAAGGATCCGTGACTCGGCGGGAGCAGACTTTGGAATCTTAGATGAGAAAGTGAGAAAGGTTTCTGGAATTGGGCGACAGTTTGTTGGCGGCTCAGTATAAAGGACAGGACAGTAGTGTTGAGGAGTATCTTCACGGCTCGGAGCAGCTGACGTCAGTTGAATAGCAATCAGGCTGGCGAGGCCAGCAGTGACTATTCGCCGAGCCATTGGAAGAATAAGAAGACCCTTGTCCAAGGCCAAGATGAAATCTATAGGAAGTGAAGTAGAAAGCTTGCTGGTCCTGACGCGCGTTTTTTACGAGATAAGGCGATCCATATCGAAATGTGGCGATGCGATTTCGGAGGTTGATAGGAATGAGATGAGCCAGCATCTGAGGGGAGAAAGAGACGGATGAAGCCACTAGCTGAAGCAAGAGAAGCCACACCAAAGTGTATACGAAAATGAGAAACAAGGCAAGAAAGATGGCAGAGAAATGTCGAGATTATCTATCGGTCAGGGTCCTGAAGTCGAGACAAGGTGCGACGATCTGCCCCACCACCAAAACGAGCAGGTCACAAGAACTACTGCGAAGACATGACTAGATGGTGATTCTAGAACGGGGTTTTAGGGTAGTAGAAAGAGACGGTGAGGGAATATGAGGTAAAAGGAAGCGATGAGGAGTGATGGTCATGTGTATGAGATCAAGTCTTGTTAGCTGTTTAGCCGTGATAGCATGTTTCGAGCATGGATCTTGGATTGTGCTGGTTCATGATGCAAGATCATGGAATTAGACGCGATTTAGCCATCTCAAGTCAGCAGCAATAAGAGGTTACTGCGAAGTAGCAAGTTGAGGAATTAACGCGGATATGAATTTCAGCATAGGGTAACTCCTACCCAGGTATGAACCTATCATGGACATAAATGACGTGTCTGAACGCACTGTACATACCTACATTAACGCGATGTTACTTTTCAAACCATAGGTAATCAGCGCGAGAAAAGGCGGGCGGCCACGGTCAACGCATTCGGTGGTGGGTGTTTTGCAGCGTGGATCAGACCCGACGAGACACAACAGCCCCGCGCCGCGCCTCTGAACGGGACGTGGAGTGAAGGGCTGATCCTGCCCAATCGTTTCAAGCTTCAGTGGCTCTTTAGCGCTTGAGGCCATTAGCCAGCGCGTTTTTAGTGGCTGCCGAAGTGGGGCCCACAGTAATGCTTTGTTTACTTTCGTCCCAAAACAGACTCAATCCTTGCTCGCACCCAAACACAACTAAATCAATGACTTGGGTCTCTCTTTCCCTCGGCCACAAACACTGTCACTTTCTTACTTACTCCATCAAGTCGTGCCTCGCTTCTTTTTCTCATTAATGTCTCTTGCGACGCGTTCTACTTTCTAAATGCATCGCACACTTCAATCCGTTTAGAATTGATCCCTTTCAATATCCCGAATCACGACATAACCCTTCTCAAACACGCGCCTCGGGTGCTTTTGCATCCTCACCTTACCTTCCATCATAGTTCAACTTCCAAGCTCGCCCACATTCTTCGCACGCGCCGACACGCGTGAGAAAGAGCTATGGAGGCGGACGCCGCTAGCAGATACCGCTCTCGCATCCTTAGAGAAATGAAGGCCAACCGCGACAACCCATTCAACTCACCGCCCGAATCCACTGGCTCCCACGGCACCGTTACACTGTCCTCTGTCTTTTCCGACCCGGACGGCGAGTCTACGCGTAGACTCAACGAGGACATTGCTCGTGTCACCGCCCCAAAGAACCTGCCCGTCAACTGGGAGGCTGCTCACCGCAAGTGGCCCGAGTTCTTTGGCATGCCCAAGACGCGCGAGGTGCCCGTTTTCGAGGACAACACCGACACACGCCCGCTGAGCGCCGAGTCCAAGGAGAACAAGCCTCCTGCTTCCGCCACAAAGTTCCAAGACAGGTTTGCCGACGACACGACAAATCCCACCTGGATGGGCTCCAACAGAACCCGCGCTGAGATGCAGCCTCGCGTCGATAACGAGTCCGACCTGTCTTCACTGATGGCCAAGTCACCCGCTCGAGCCCGTTCCAATCCCTCTTGGGGCAAGAACACACACAACCCTAGCCCGCTGTCTAAGGTCCACACGCGGGTAGCATCAGAGTCCTTGGCCGAGGAGAAGCAACAACGCCGAGAGTCGCTCACCAACGCCCTCAACCGCCTTCGCAGCGCGTCACAAAGCCCTAAAGTTAGCCAACGAGACCAGGAGCAACGGTCCTCACCACAGATGTCTTCAGCAAAGTCTAGCCTAACAGCCGTACCTTCTTCACCCCACTCCATGGGCAGCCCTGCCCACAATGAGAGCAACGCGCGCTCATTTTTCCTGCCAGAAGTCTCCCACCTAGGTGACTTTGTTGACGGCACCCTTCAATTCAGTGGTGCGATGAGAAATGGAGTCCCCATCTTTGTCAAGCACGGCAGAGTACACGACCGATTTGAGAAGCCCTCTCTTGCCAGCCACGCCGAGGTTGATGAGCTTGAGGTTCCTGAAGATGAGGAAAAGATCTTTGTGTCCATGGATATGATCCGTGAGGAGATCATTTCTCTCCAGGAGCACTACGACAAGGTGCAAGAATACGCCGAGAACCTCCAGCAGCAGGTTGAGCAACTGGAGGCCCAACTCAAGTCGCGGAAATCCTTTGACCAGGAGTTGGCTTCTGCCCAGGTCAATGAGCAGCTACTGGCTCAGAAGAACCGTGAGATTGTCCCCTACTTGAGTAATAAGTATCCTACTAACTCTCGAATAGGATTGGAAGTGGAAGTATCAACCCTTCAGTCGCGACTGGAGCAAACCTCGCGAAAGATCAGCCTTGCCGAAATTGAGAACGATGCGATGGCCCAGGAGAGAGATCGCGCCGTGAGAAAGTTGCAGGAGGCATGCGAGGACATCAACAAACTCACACGCAAGTTGAGCACCAAACAGAAGGAGCTGGAGACCACCCAGAAGCAGCTCGAATCGACCGACCAGATCCGCACCGAGAATGACACTCTGCGCCGAGATCTGGTGTCTTTGAAGCATGGCCGTGACTCAATGGATCTTGAGAACAAGTCTCTTGTGTCTACTAACGAGACGCTGCGAAAGGAGAACGCCAGTCTGAAGGAGGAGGCTGAGTCGCTGCGTTCAGACAGCAACCATGTTCGTCGGGAACATGAATCCTTGATCACTGAGAACCGCTCGCTGCGAACGAACAACAAGGCTTTGATGGATGAGAATGAAGATCTTCGGGAGAATCTTGATGGCCTCCAGCATGAGCTTGATGCCGCCAAGGAAGAGGTCGAAGCGATCCAGCAAGAGCTTCAGGCCATGCTCCAAGAGAAGTCAACGCTCCGTGAGGACAACGAGAGCCTCGTGCGACACAACGAGAAGTACTTTGGCGAGAACAAGATGCTCCGACGTGAGAACTCGGGCTTTGAGCGAAGCATTCATGACCTTCATGATGAGAACCTCAAGCTCAAGGATGAGGTTGAGTTCTTGAAGCAGCAACTCGATCACTGCCGCCCTGCCCCTAAGGAGGACTTCTCTGCTCGTCTCGACGATGAGACTGAGGAGAACATGACTTCAGCCTTCTTCATTCCCGACATCACGATCAACACCAACACTAATGAGGTCGACGCTGACGGCAACGCTGAGAACACCGAGACTAAGGAACTTCCTGAACCCACTGAGGATAGTGCTAAGCTCCCCACGATTCCCGATGTCACGGAGGAAGAGACACGCACCACTACCAAGCGAGACGTGACTACACAGAGCGAGTCGAAGAAGTCACGAAGCAAGAGCAAGACTTCCAAGACCAACCAGCCTCAAAAGGTTGCCTTCTCGATCCCGGCCAAGCCCTCACAGAAGGCCAGCTCCAACGTGGCCAACCACGGTAGCAAGCGCCGAACAGTGTCTGAGGCTAACCAGCGAAACGCTATGAAGGGCATTGCAACCTATGACATGGATACCTTGGAGGATAACGATGAGACGACCGGCCTTCAGTCCGTTGACAACATCACCCAGGATTTCTCTACTCAACTGAGCGTTATCCCGAAGCCCCGTAAGGAGGTCAAGTCTCGAGAGCAGAAGCAATCGACTACCCAGAACACAACTCAGAACACGACCGTCCACAGCGAGCGATCACAGCACACGCGCTCTCAGTCACGAACTTCACAGAGACACGTCATTGTAACCGATGTCACGGCTACTAGTATTAAGAGCGTGGACAAGGACACCTGCCCTGTTCTCTCGAACGACGCCAAGCGTGTTCTCGATAACCTTTGCGAGCACAACTGCCGCAACTGCACCGTCTGCAGCCGAATCACTTCTCACCGTGGTGTCCTTTCGTCGGCCGATGTTGCCGCTGGCAAGAAGCGTGTCACCATCCCCCGACCGGTCCCTGTTAGTGACCGCGATCTGTCGGTGGAGGACCCGACAGTGCGTCCCCTTCAGTCGCCTGGTCATGCGCTGGCCATGGTCATCAAGGGTCTGGAAGACGAGTCTCATCATCTCCAGCTCGAGTTGACTCGCATTCAAGCCCAGTACAATGCTCGTGACAAGGCTCTTGGTCGTCGTGAGCGTGTGAGCCTTGCTGAGAGCATCCGTACTCTCCTGAAGCAACTCGAGGCCAAGAATGATCAGATCTACAGCCTCTATGACGTGCTCGAGGGCCAGAAGGCGGCTGGCCAAGCGATGAGTGAGGAGGAGATAGAGATGACGGTTCTCAACATCACGGGCATGACAGTTCGCGATGTCACCAACTGCAGCGACCAACTGACGTGGGAGGGTATTCCTGAGTTGTAAAAGGAGCACTGACGCGGATGCGGAGTATTTCGGACACGGCGAATTTGGAATCAAACAAATCATGGAAAGGCGTTTTTGGGTTCACGGTCCATTGGATCAGCCAGGCTTGGTGAAGGCTATCGCAGGGAGATGGCATTTCTTGAGGAGTTGGTGGTTAATCAGGGTTATTAAGGACTTGTTTAATGTCTTGTGCGTTTTGTACAAATATCCATCATGACTCGCAAGGTTTTTGGCGAGAATGACTATGAAGAAATTGTTGAATTACATGTTTACTGTCAACTGTCTGTCTGATGTGATGTGATGTGATGCGATGTGAGATTAGAGTGAAGGTGTAAACGAAAAGAGATAGGTATCCTTGATTCAGGTCTATCGGACAGAAACCCATGTCCATGTCTAACATAACATAACAAGCCCAAACAAACACTAACATTTTTTGGTTTACTCTTCGTCATCCTCGTCGTCGCTCTCTTCGACCTCGTCCTCAACCTCCATCTCGTCATCATCTTCTTCCTCTTCCTCTTCTTCACTATCGTCCTCCTCCATCTCAGCCTTCTCCTCATCCCGCCTCTTGCGGTCCTCCTCTCTCCTAGCCTCC
The DNA here is from genome assembly GCA_003947015.1 of Fusarium sp. AF-6. Taxonomy (NCBI): domain Eukaryota; kingdom Fungi; phylum Ascomycota; class Sordariomycetes; order Hypocreales; family Nectriaceae; genus Fusarium; species Fusarium sp. AF-6. Next base: position 115,801 of record NKCJ01000020.1, read on the forward strand.
TCGAGCAGCTTAGCACGCTCAGCGCGAGCCTTGCGTTGACCAACGACGTAGGCACCCAGGGGGGTCTTGGCCAGGTCAAAGTCCCGCAGGAAGGCCTCGACCTGTGTGCGGTCCTTGGGGGCAAACTCGACCTTGGCGCGGCGCTCCTCGATGAACTTGGCGTTGGCCTCGAGCTTCTGGACGAGGAGGACGAGCTGGCCAAAGAGCTTGGCGTTCTTGTTGCCCTGGGACCGACTGCGGGTCTGCTTGAGCCAGCGCTTGAGCTGGATGGTTACGGGGAGGGCGAGTTCGGGGAAGGCGATGGATGTGGCCCAGAGGAGGAAGTACTCGCCCAGGAGCTCGACGACTTGCTCACCGACGCCGTCTTGGTAGACGCGGGTGCGGAGGTACGACTTGGGGGCCTTGTAAGCGGTGGCAAAGTCGAAAGGCTTGATCGAAGAGGGCTTGGGAGCCTTCTTCATCTCGGCAGAGGTGAGGACCTCGAGCAGGGGAGAGGCCAAGGGGATGAAGGTGCTAGTGGCACGGGAGATACGGAGAAGGGAGCGGATGAGGTGGAAGCGGAGAGGGAAGTAGATGGCGGTAGGGATGAGTCGCATAGCGCCGAGGGTGACCTGGACGAGGGGGTAGATGAGCAGACGGAGCTGGCTCTCCTTGCCAGCCTCAGCCTCCTTCATGGGACTGCAGTGCTCGGCGAGGACACATGACCAAAAGTCAAGCGAGTGGGTGTACTGCCAGTTGTAGACAATACGGAAGGCGTCATTCTTGTTGTGGACGATGCTGTTGCGCAGGTGGATGGCCAGTTGTCGGATGAAGGTGAAGGCGGTGGTGTATCCCACGGCAGGGTCAACGCCCCAGAGCTCTGCGGCAGAGTTCTTCATGAGGTTGATGCCCTGGAGAGTGTTGGCATTTGTCACTCGGCAGCCCTGAATGAGACCCTGGTAGACGGCCTTGAGGACCGTCTCGCGGATGCCCTTGTCACCGATAACCACGAGCCTGCGCAGCACGAGGAAAGCCGTGATGCGCGTCGTCTCGGAGCTGGCAGGCTGCGCCCAGAAGTTGACGACCGACTTTGCGAGGGCCTTGACGAGCTTCTTGAAGGACAGGAGGTAAGGGAGGATGGGAGTGATGGACGAGAGGGTAAGCTTGAGGGTGCCGTCGTCGGACAGGGTGCCGAGGAGGTGCATGATGGACGAAGTGTACGTCTTGAGGAGGAGGGACAGCGTGCGGAACTTGCGAGACTCGGTCTGCACGTGTACCCTTCCTGAGGCGGTCTCCTTGACGGGGAGGTGGTGGTTCATAACCGTGGGGATCTCCTTGAGAGCGAGCACCAGGATGTCATTGAACACGTCGGGGCTGTTGATGGTGTATCTCTGCTGCGACTCCTCATCCTCGTCCTCGTTGAGGTGCGCCGCGCATCGGAAGGCGAGCACAACCCTTCGCGCCGCCCGCAGTGACATCTTCTCTGTCATGGCCTTTCTCCAAGAAGCAACCATCTCACGCGTCAGCTCGTTGCCCACCGCGGCCTCTTCCTCCTCATCCTCCTCCTCGGCGTCCTGCTTCTTCTTCTTATCCTTCTTGCGCTTCTTCTTGGGCTGCTCCTCCTCCTCTTCCTCCTCCTCACCACTAAGCTCGTCCACCTCTGCCAAGTCGGCCTTGTCGTCAAAGTCGAGCGCCTCGGGGTCGTTCTCCTTGAGGAACTTGTAGAATTCGGGATCCTTCTCGGCGAGCTCGTCCATAGTCTTCTTGCTCATGCCGATACCATCATCGCCCTCATCCTCCTCGTCTTCGCTGTCGCTGACAACAGGCTCGGCGCCAATTGAATCCTCAGAGTCGCTAGCATCGTCGCCGCCGTTGGTCTCGGGGGCATCCCTCTTGCGCTTCCCAAGCTTTCCCGCCTTTTTGCTAATGATGTCGTCGAAGCCGCCCTGGAAGAAGTCGTCGACGCTCATGTCATTGATCTTCTTGCCCTTGACGCTGGGCTTCTTGACCTCGCCGTCATCCTTGGGTCCGTCGAGGTACTCGGAATCCTTTGCCCTGCGCGCCTTCTTCTTGTCCTGGATCTGCTGGCGCTGCTTGATCTTTGCGCCGGCTTTCCGCTTGTCGAGGACGCCCGTCAGGTGCTTCTTCTCGAACTTTTTGGTCGCCTTGAGGTTCTTCTTGCCGGGCCCCATGGTGAATTATTATGGAACGCCTCGGCGGTGAAGAATTGGGAGGTTGAAGTTTTTGGAGGTGGTTGTTTGCTAAAGTTTGGCGGGTTCGACCTCTCTTCTCTTGCACTGAACCAAAAATTTTGCTGCAAGCTTATCGATAACAATCAGCCACCAAAAATAGTAGGCGGTGTAATCATTCTGCCGCGTCCCTACGTAACCATCCCACCTCAAGCTTCCAGGTTGCGACAGCGTTGGGACTGAAGAAGCCAATGCCTCGTTCATCATGATCCCGCGACAGGGCTATGCGCCTACTCCGCATAGCTATGTTCCGAACACGACCCTCTCTGCGACCATTAACCTCGACGAAGTATGATACACCAAAATCACGATCAACCACCGCTAACCGCCTGTAGGAAGTCAAGCTCACTAATACCCGCGCTGAGCGTGACCTCCAAGAGTCTCTCGCCGAGCTCTTTAGTATCATTGTCACATTAGATGAGCTCGAAAAAGCTTTCCTGAAAGATGCCATCCCCGAAGCCGAGTACACCGAGATCTGCGAGAGGTCGCTGAGGCAGTATAAGGCACTGCTGGCTGATGAGACTATCGCCAACGAGTTCCAAGGCCTCGAAGAGTTCAAGGCCAGGTGGGATGTACGGCGCCATTTCAACTGCAATACCGAATTCATCTGACTCATGTATTAGCTCGAAGCCCCCCGTGCCACCGAGCGCATCCGCGTCGGCATGCCCTCCACAACCATCGACGCATCCTCATCCGCCCCCGCGCCAGCCCCCGCCGCGGCAAACAACACGAGCGGCGTCCTCATCCTCGAGGCGACACAAGAGTTCATCACGTTCCTCGACGCCGTCAAGCTCGGCCTTCTCTCCAAGGACCAGCTACACCCTCTCCTGTCGGATGTGATCCAATCGGTCAACCGCGTCACTGACAAGGACTTTGAGAACCGTGGCAAGATCGTCCAGTGGCTCATCACCCTCAACCAGATGAAAGCTACCGACGAGCTGAGCGAGCATCAGGCTCGCGAGCTCGAGTTGGCTATTCCGCAGGCGTACCAGGGATTTAGACGGACTTTGACATGATTTTGACGAGGTATGATTTGACGCTGGGAGAGAGCCCAACATGCTGCTTACGTAGAACCTATCGTACATGCCTCTTTTAGAGATACTGCTCCTTTTTTTTTTTGTTTCAATATACCCATAACCATCGTTTCGTAGCCCATGATTCATTATACCAGGAACGTCCAGAAGCTGGGATACACAAACTCCGACTCAAAGATGCGTCTCACCTGCTCCAGCACAAACCTCTCAACCTTGCCCACGTTTTTCAGGCTCTGCTTACCCCCATCCTGCTCACCAATCTCGCTCTCAACTCGGATCTCCTGTAGTAGACCACCGAACCTCGGCTTGTGGTGCTCATTCTTGGCGCCTCCCTTATTCTTGCCAGACTCATCCCCATCTTCATTGTCAGGACCGACAGCCGCGAGGGCATCATCTGGGCCAAGGAAGCAAAAGTGGACACGCTTGCGGATCTTGGCCAAGACACCAACGCCGTCAAACGTCAAGCCTGTGATGTTGAGCTTGAGAGGGATGCCCACAAAGCTAGGCATAGGATAGTCGAGCAAAATTTCGGCCGTGAGGTGTAACCGGATGTCGCCGTTGTAGCGGATTCTGAAGACAGCCTGGACGTCTTCTATGCGAGGCTCCTTCCTCCGGCTACCCTCCTCTTCCTCCGGCTCATCGTCATCATCAACAATGGCCGAGCCGCCAAGATGAGTATCCCTCGTAGGTGGTCTAGATGCACCCGCTGAAGTAGCCGCAAGCGTAGATACACTCCCCTTCTCCCGCAAATTCTGCAAAGGCGGCGCAAGGCTCGAGTGAAAGTTGTCTAAAGAGATGATACTGCTCTGTGAAGGATTCCTTGTATGACTCGGTGTCCTCATCTCATAAGGCGTCCCCGGCGCGCTCATCCAATTCGTATGATGGGCACTCGCAACAGCAGCCAAAGGCGTGTGCGTCCCCGTGCCAAGATGGCCCTGAAAGTAGCTCAACCCAGGACCTCCCAGAATTCCTGGCGTAGACGTGCCCAAGAACGGACTTCCATGATCGTGGCTCATCATCTCGTTCCTCAAAACCTCGCTCCTAAGCCCACCACCGGGTCTCCTCCGATATCCTCCCAACGGCGTAGGTCCGGGCCTCAACCTCTCAGGTTCTGGAGGTGGCGGCGGCGGCGAGGGCTCCTCTTCGCTCTCGTCATCGTCGTCATCATCAAACTCCTCCTCGTAAAAGTCGGGCAGCGGATCCGTAATGTCCTTGAGCTCCAGCGTGGGAGGGATAGTGCCAAAGTCGAAGCCGTGGACCGTCACTGAGCGGATGAAGCGAGGTAGAGGTACCGTCTGGAACTTGTCATGGATGAAAGATCGGATGCGCTCGGCGAGGGCATCGCCGTCGGGGCCGCTGGTGAGCGTCTCCCAATTTAGATCTATTGACATTTGGCTTCCGTTTTTATACTGAAGGTAAACCAAGATTGAGAATGGGTCGGAAGAGGTTGATGTGATGATGTCGGGGACGAGTACAAGCCACTTGGTGTGGCAACGCTACGTTATAGCGGCCTTTAGTGCTGTGGGCGCCTAAGGCGGCCCAGGCTGGAAAACAAATATCACGACTTCAATACAAAACTGCCCGACCATAATTATCATGTGATATCTCATGTATGATTCATTTTTAGCCTCAGGGTATCTAAACACTAGTATATATCATGTGAAACCACCTTATAGAATCGCGAGTCCAGCCTGTCTTTAACGAATGCTCCTCCATGCAGATGCGAGTTCAACATGCAACACAATGCTCTCCATGAAACACACGCCCAATGCCTAGGTATTTATCTTCTTCCTCCTCCTCCATGTATATATATACTTCTGCTGACTCCCTCACCGAAGCATCTCAGGCTCCTCGAACCTAGCCCGCCCATAGTAGTGTGGGTATTGAGGATTATTAAAGAGGTGCCAGCAGTTGGGCGCTTGCAAGATGTATCTGCCAATTTGTTAGTGATGTGAAAGCATAGTAGAGCAGGTATCAAACATACCTAGCCATCGCCTCTCGGAATCGGGATTTATACTCCTTCGGACTCGTCACAGTAGGTCGGTTGCGGCCTCCACCAGCGAATCCGCGATCCTTGATCCAACTCTCAAGCTTCTTGTCCCATGTGTACGTGCGGATACAGTCAATGATACCAACCACGAGCTCCTTGCGAGCCTCGTCGACGGCAATCATGAGCGAATAGTCCATCACGTTTTGTCTTGCCAGGAACAGCGTGTCGTTCCACACAGAAGCCCGTAGCAGCTTCTTCGAATGCTCTCGTGCAAAGAGCGGCGACTCGTAAATGTACTCAACCATGTTCTCGTCAAGCAACACCTCATTCTGCTCTCCTGTCGACTGGATCTTGCGGTTGCGCATGGAACCCTTGAGATCAAAGATTCTGGTTGCTGATCGGTCGTAGAAGAGGTTCTCGGTAATCAACAGGTCCAACTTGATGTCCGTTCCAGTGACAGGATTCTTGATAAAGACCTGGAAGAATCCCAACATCTTGGCGATCACAGAAGGGAGGTCATGGAACAGGGCTTCGGCCATGATGTTGAAGTAGCCGGGGGCGAAACGTAGAAACGCCGACGTCTCAATAGGCGAGAGGGACTGAAATCTGATTAGCATACGCCCGGGGGAAACAGTGCAAGAAGCTTAAGCTTACCTTCAACACGAGTCTGTCATCAAGTGTCTTCAAAAACACAGACTTGGTCTTGCCACCCTTGGAATCCCACTTAAGACAACGGGACAATGACTCGACGATGCGCTCTGCAACGCCGCACTTCCTCCTCAGCGCATCAAATTGCTCTGCGTAAAAGATCTTGCACGTCATCGTGGCGGACCCTTCGCGGAACTGGTACTTGAGATGTGTGCCTGTGACACGGAGAAGACTCCTCTCCAGCTCCGTCTCAGACACCCATTCAGTACCGTCGGAGGGGACAGACTTGGGCTCAGTGTCGCCGCCACTTTCAACCTCGCGCTGCATAACCTCCTGAGCTTCTCGTCGAATGTTAGCCAGCTTGCCTTGGTAATCTTCACTGTTGAGAGCAAGAGCAATCACAGAGCTAGGCTCGTCCTCTCTAACAATGATATCCGAGTCAACAAAGATGTGGTCAGTCGCATTGACAGGATATTCGAGTGGCTGCCAACCGCTTGCTGAGCGTTCGGCCCAGAAGTTGGTGAGATACTTCATCAAGCTGGTCTTTTGGTGCTTGGGCAGCTCCAGAGGAATCTCACTCGCATCCACAGAGTCGGCAATCTCCTTGATGTCGTGTAGATACTCGTCCGGAACAGAGTGCTCAAGGTCACCACCTCTCTCCTCGTCATCTGAGAGGCATTGGCTGGTGGTTGCGGCAGTCGCGTCGTCATTCTCTTCCTTTCCTTCCTTCTCTTCCTTGCCCTCCTTCTCCGTGGCCTCTTCCTTCTCCTTTGGTTGATGTTCGTCCATCTTGAACGATGGCTCGGCAGGAGTTGGAGGTTCGCTAGGAGGCTCCATCTTGGTCGGTGCATCAGAATGACGCGAGGCGATGCTCACAGATCGCAGCTCAGCCTCACGTTCCGCAATACTCTCGCCAGGAGGGCTTGGCTCCTCAAAAGCCTCATTCACATCGTCGTAGACCTCCACAATGGCCTTGGTGGTGGTCCTAGGGAGCATGGCTCGCGGTTGACGCATGCTCGCAGCACGCTTCTTGCGGTCTCGGATGCGTTCCTTTTCAAATTCCCGACTGAGCTGCTCAAAATGCCTCGCCAGAGTTGATACCTTTGATTCCCTCTTCTTGTGAACAAATCGTGGTATACTCGACGCAGTGGCTTTGCCCCGGTTCTTCAGGTTGCTCAAGCCCAGACGATCTGAGAGCTTCTTATCCACTCTGATCGAACCTTCGGCCGCAGATGACTCGGGGGTGGTGCTTTCAGGAGGATTCGTCTTGGATTCCTTAATTCCGAGACCCTTACCAATTCCTGACTGTGTTCTAGGCAGTGTGCGGGCGGGGTGGGAGATCGCCCTCACCATGGGAGGTGAAATGCTCTGTCCTGATTTACGAGATGGGAGGGCCGCAAGAGGCGTGGCGGCCCCATGGCTAGGTTGGTTTGCTTGGATGCCTTGCTCTCGTCGCAGTTGTTCAACTCTCTCCGACAATGATTGTCCGGGAGGAGGCAAGGATGAAGCTGGAAGGGTGAGCGGCTCGGCCGATGCCTTGGAGTTCTCGCCAGGTACAGATGGCGACAGTGGAATTGGCACATTCTGGGGCTCTGAAGACTTGGGAACCTCAGACTCTGACTTGGGGACCTCGGGCTCCAAAGGCTTGGGGGGTTCAGAGTCCTCCACCGGTTCGGGTTCAGGCTGAGAGAGATCAGGAGGTTCGTGGGTAGTTATCGATGGGGTGCGAGCCAGGTCCAATGGCTCTACTCTCTCGATAGCCGCCTCAGCAGGGATCTCAACCTTGTCGTCCTCGGGTAATGGTTCCTTGTCTTCGGTAGGCTTTGTTGAAGCGACACTGGCCTCCATGCTAGTGTTGTCAGTGTAGTCTGTCGGTTGAGTGCTCTTCCCTTCTTCCTCGGTGAAGGTCTGAGAAGGCCGCTCCTCGCTATCCACAGTTGACGGTGTGCCTTCGTTTGATGCGAGGGACTCCTTTGACTCATTGTCTGTAAACATCTTCTTGAGCTGCATGATGGTCAACTGACGCATATCCTTGTCGCCCAGGAAGTCTGCTTCGAATGTAGCAAACGCCTGGTCCCAGTCGCCGGCCTTCTCCAGCATCTCGCGGACAATACTGTTGAATGGCACCACCTCGTAATACTTGGAGTTGACGTAGATGTCTTGTAGTCTCTTCACCATAGCCGGCTGGTCTTCCTTGGCCTTTGCCGTCAGGCGATCGACCTCTGCCTTGCAAAGCTCTGCCTTCTCAGGCAGGACACTGTCGATTCGGATGCACATGAGCCTAGACTTGACAGAGGTCATGAACTTGGCCCATCTCTCCTCCATCCTGGCAAAGATCTCGTTCTTGAGCTTCAGATCATTCGTGACCTTCCAGGTGATTCTTGCTCGAGGCACGACGATCTCCAGCAGATCGATGGGGTCCCAGTGAATGCGGATTCTCGCATCTTGAAGGGCGAAGTACCTGACGTGGTCTCGATGGTGATCATGGGGGCAGTCGTGCAGGTCCTTCATCCTGAGGCCGCGGCCCCAGAAGAGGAGTTCCAGGTATTTACCAAAAGAGTACTTGAAGGTGGCCTCAGACATGAGTGTCTCTTCAGTGTCCTTCTTACAAATTTTGCAATATGTCCACATTGTGATCCCATCAGCAAACTCAGGCCTTGTCGAGGTATTGGGCACATTTTCAACGAAAACCGTGATCCGGGACTGGTCGTGCACATAGGTTCTGTTGTGCTGGAGCATCTTGCGCTCGCAGCCGTTTGATGTGCAGACCTGGTCCATGGTGTATGCGAGATCCTCGATGTACTGTCCCAGTGTACAGTCAGGGTCCATGCCAGTGTCAATGTGCTGCTCATCGTAGAAGTTGATGGCGACCAGAGATGGCTCAGTGCATGGAATCTTTGTCTCGGTGCAGATGACTGAGTACAGAACAACAATGTTCTGATGCGAGTAGGGATCAAACAGATCAAGGTTGCCTTGGATGTACGTCTCCCACTGGCGGGTATGAGTCTGGTAGTTGTACAAGGCCTTGTCGTACTCAGCATCGTGGACAGCGCGAAGAATTTCCATGATCTGTTGTGGCGCCTTCTGGCCAATCTCCTCGACCATCTCGGGCTTGATAAGCTGGAAGCGCGGTGGCTCTGCTTTCTCCGGGTCACCCTTCTCTTCATAGTAGTCGTGGTCACGGAGTCTTCGCAGGTAAAGCAGTCGTCTCTCTTGTTCACGAGCCTTCATCAGCAGATATGGCTGCGTAAACTTGACATACGGCGAGGCAGACAAGATCTTGGTTTCATACTTGGCCACCATGTCGCTGTAATATGTAGGCATAGGGACATCATCAGGAACCTGGCTGGTCTGGTCCTGGACGACGGGGTCATGCTCCTGGAGAGACACGAGTCTTGTTCGTTCTTGGGCGAGTTGCCCAGGTTGATTCAGAGATCCAGTTTCATCCGTTCCAGCGATGCTAGCGCTGTCCACGGTTATTTGCGAAGGCGGTTCGCTCTCCCCTAGAGGCTGATTGACCACGACAGCTGGACCGTCCCTAGAATGGTCGACGCTGTTGACGCTCAACGACCTGATGCTATCACCCAGAAGATGCAGAGAACTAGTCATGGAGTCACCGCCCTCCGGGGGCTCGATCGACTCATCTCTGAGGAGACTCGACTCAAGCTTGAGGTTGTAGACAACATAGACCATGAACTCCATGATATGTTTGACCTTGGAAAGCACCATGCTATTGGCACCGCGTAGGGCAATGGTGCAACCAAGCTCTGGTGTACAACCAGATAAGAAGATGTATGACTTCTTGCGGCCCGGGTAGTCATTGTTCACAAACGTTCTGACCTCAAAACTAGAGCATCGTCCAATTTGTACAGGCAAGGCAAGCATGTCCAGGGACGATATGATGTCTGTCTCAGCACACCGAGCGACCGCCTCAATGACTGTGTGCTTAACATTGTAAGCCACTGAGATGTTCGCCTCGGAGAGATACTGCAACGCAACACCAGAGATGCTCTTCTCGGCAAGGAGAACTTGAGGGCGAAGATTCGTGATCCTCTGAACCACAACTCGCAGAAACTCCTTTTCCTGCTCGATGACGGGCTGCAAGCTCATAAAATGCTGTTGGTGCCGTTGGTACTCAATAGGAAATGTGACAAGCAACACTCGTGGATTGGTGATCCTACGCGGCATGCTCTTGAGGGCCAGATTCTTGGTGAACACGACGCCGGAAATGTAGGCCGTGTCGCCAGGCTTGCCTCCGGGAATTCTTTTCAGCTTGACATAGTGTCGAATATCCATGTCTTCTCCCTTGGCCACGTCTGGATCCACATCATCTGTTGCCCGCAGAAGGATCGGGACCAGTGCCTTCTGCCATGCTGGTGGGTTTGATATCTCGGCATCGTCCAGTAGCTGATGCAAGAGCTTGTCGACGTGTCTCAGGCTTGACGAGTTGAGTTCGGCTTTGGGCGCTTTCTTGTGCTGCAGCGAATCACTCCTAGTGATCTGATTTCCACTTTGATGGGGAGTGTCTAGAGAAAAGAGCATCTCGGACGATTGTGACGGTCCCTTGTACACGGCAGATTTTGGGCGTGGCGACGGTAGGTGATGCATACTGCCGCTGACGTTACTGGTGTTACGCCGCCTAGGTGCCCGTCGATGCCCAACGAGGCTACTGGGAAGCTCATCAAATCCCCCTCTGCTTACGAAGCTCATACCACTGATGCTCTTCTCGCCTGCTCTGTGTCGATACTTCCTACCAGCGTTCACATAGGGTGCGAGTTCCGACTTGTCATCGCCCAGACTTCCAGGCTGCAGGTCACCGGTCATCGTTGCGAAAATACCCATCTGCTCGTCCTCACTTGACTCGTCAGACATGTAATCAGCCAGCTCCGGATCAATGATATTATCGGCATGAAAGGCGGGAAACTTTGGCTTCTTAGCATTCTCATCGTCAATTCCTCGTCGAAAGGGCGCCCTCTCTTCAGGGGCAGGCTTGAAGCGGCCGAGGAAGCCACTGTGCTTGGAATGGTGTCGTTTGTGACCTGCAGAAGAGTGAGGGCGCCCAGTCAGCGACTTGAGCGATCGTGACGAGCCTGGTCTGCTGAGCTGAGGTGCGTCGATTTCGAGGACAGCAGCGGTACGGGATTCCCCGATGCGGCGTGTTGCAGGAATAGTCATCATGGGTGTTGACACGGGCCGGGAGTCTTCTGAGCCTTCTGATGCAACTCCGGATTCAGGCTCCCTCTCTCTGGGCTTTGATTGACTGGCATTGCTGGGGGTCTTTGCGTGGTTGGAGCTAAAGAATCTCGGCATAAAGGACTGCTCGTCTCCCGAGTCGTCTGAGCCACTCCCATCGAAACGCCTGGTAATGACCTCGAGACACCGCTTGCAGACACGCAGTGAACCCTGCACGCCGAATTTCTCTCCCGAGATGACCGTAGTGCATTTTGAGTCAAAGATGCAGCCACAGGTTCGACAGTGATGTTTTCTTCTGAATGCAGTGAAAGGAGTTTGGCAAAGGAAGCACTCCTTGACAGTATCATCCTTCATCCAGAACTCCTTGCTCAAAACTTGCTTGCGCATCCGTGTGAGCTGTGCGTTGACCTGCTCAGACGCTTCATCATTGCTGATGGCTGTACCAGGTATCCTGAGATCGCCTGACGCCATTTTTTGCGGCTTTGGGCCCTGTGAGAAGGACTCATGGCACACAGAATCGTGGGCAACAGTGCTGATGCGGCTAGGCTCTGCAGTTCCTCGGTCCAGAGAAGAGTCTCTCGAGTCTTGACCACCAGGGGACCTCGAACGGCTGATCCGGTCAATGACTGCAGGCTTCCTTCTGATGCTGTCGGGGGATAACAAAGACGAGGTAATGGACGGGCTACGAACACTTCGAGTCTGTATTGAAGGGGCACGAGGATGTCTTGGACTGGTCGGGCTTTTGAGACTTTCGTCGATACTCGAGCTGTCTTCCCGCTTCGATCTAGGTGGTAGTTTTCCGTCTTTCAAGTCGTACAAGTTGGCCGACGATTCAGCTGTCGAGAGGTGGGCCTGGAGATCGGCCCTGCTGCTGATACTCTTTCGACTTGAACCAATGCCACCACTTTCCTCAGTGTGTAGGGTACTATGGCTAGCATCCCTGTGCACCGTAACAGGAGCAATCGTGGGGTCAACAGCAATAGAACTGGGTGCCTTTCCGGAAAAGCTCTGGCGACTGGTAGGGTTGGACTTTTGCCCTGACATGAGGCTGATACTCGATGGTTTCGATGACTGAGATTGCTGTGAACGTGTCTCAGCAGCTACACCACCAGCGTTAAGCGAGCCTCCATCAGCCGCGAGTGGGATTTGGGATGAAGTGGTGGACAAGGTTGCGCCTGTGTCAGCCCGACTAAGCGAACTAATCGAAGCTTTCGAGGCATGGTTTCCAACGATCGACGTCCGCTTTGAAGAAGGTTCTGATTTTTCTGACACTGCTTGCTCTTGTGATGGTTTCGAGGAGCCTCCAGCACCCACAGCTTCCTTCAGTCGGCTGTAGAGACCGCTAAATCCTTGCTGTACCAGATCGCCTGCAGTCCCTTTGTTTTCGGAGGTTGGAACCGCTGTAGGGGGCGGTGCAAAGTCGTTGAAGGTGGTAAGAGAGTCACACTGGCTCGCAGAGGTGTGTATCTTGTCAAGTGTATGGGCAAGTTGGCCCTTGTCGGTGGTAGAAGCAACCGATATAGAGTTGATGGAATCGCGGCGGGTGCGGACCGGTGAGCTTGCCGAAGGAGGGGACGCCGAAGTAGCCCCCGACATGTTGTTTGTTTATGTTTTTGGGATCGAGGTATAGACTTGGGAAGATTCGAGGTCGGCTCGGGAGTTGTCGAGTCAAAGGTTGATAAACAGTAAAACAATCGTCAGTTGCAAGGCCCTGGAAGACCAGGACTCATTCCATGTGACGTTTGCCCGTTATCGTCATAAGTAAACTCGAGATGTCGGCAGCATGGTGGCCTCGAAGATGTTTCAAAGAGTAAGTCAACACCTCGTCACTGGAAAGTGGCAACCAGAAGACACAGTCGATCTTCAGGGTTCGCTGATCGGTGAGGACGTCGTGGGGAAACAAGGACACCGGCAAGGGCTTGCTTGGTCTTGGGCTTGGGAAACGGGACGGCGCCAGGCTAACGTCGTGTGTCGCATAGACGGGTTGGAGTTTGAGACAGGCAAGTCAAGCTCGGCAGGATGACGAAAGAGCAGTAGCAGCGTCCATCGGGCGCCGAAGGAATGCTGTCCCGCGCAGCTAATCACGGCTGTGCGTCGTCAAGTTCAAAGGTCGAGTCGAGAGCAAGCTTGGGGCGTCCAAGTTGGATGCGTGATGGCGTCAGACCCTGGTAGGCAGCGACAGGCGCTAACGGCTTGGGAGTACCCGATACAATACGACCCTATCTTCACCGCCACCCTGGGAGCCCACTCAAGTACCGGGTACCTAGCCCCGATCAAGCACGAGCCAGCCTGCCACGCAAGGGCTCCCTCCCCAACCAGACCCCGCAGATTCCGACGACGCGGCCCAAAATTACCCGTCGCGTCGCGCTACATATCCGTCCGTACTTCTATTTGTTTCGCACCAAGAGTTTCTCTTGAGCGTCATCGAGGCAAATCCCTTGTCACGACGAGCCAAGGCCTGTCGCGATCCTCGCTCTCACCTCTTCCGCGCATCACTGCAGCCGAATACCGTCCGCCCCTATCCGTCGATTGTCCCGATTGTCTTGCATCTCCTCGCTTCCCCATCATCGAGTATCACGGTAAAGCAGATGTAACGCCCTTCGCCAGTGGCGTCGGGCACTCTGTCGGTCCAATGTCTTTCACCTCGTCCCCTCCGGAGGACGTCGCCGACCTCTTCAGACGACGCAATCTGACGAACATCCCGCGGGATCAGAAGGAACTCCTGGAGGACACGGATTCCTGGGCGGTCGACCTGAAGAATACGCCTCATGGACTTGCTCATGTCCCAGGACATGTCTTGCAGACCGTGAAGGAGGCTTACATGGCCCAGAAAACAGCTACCGACAATTCCACACCAAAGTCGCGAAAGCGGAATGGAAGCGCCGTGGCATCAACGAGCAGCAAGCGGATACGGAATGGCATCACAAATACGCCAAGAGAAGACTCGGAGGAGTCAGCGCAATCGTCGCCCGAACGAGAAATCTCCTGGGAGCCATCACCCACTCGACCTGGCCCTTCCAAGGCCATTCATGTGGCCATCAATGCAACAACCGTCCAGTCTTCCATGATTCAGGAAACGCCCAAGGCAGTTCGGGATCCTCCCCCGAAACGGCCCTGCCCCTCTGGACCGTCTGAGGACGAATCCGATAACGAATTAGAAACCGAGATTCCCCAGGGCATGCCGCAACCCGGCGCCGCCGTTAATCGGACAGCAGCTCGCCCCGAACCAGCTGCTCCGTTTCCTATGCCAGTTTCCAACAAGCCAATGGCCACACCGCCATGCGCCCAACCGAGCAATCCTACCCAAGTCACTATCCCAAACACCGTCGATGCGCCAAGGGAGACATGTCAAGAACTTGCTGCCAACAAAAAGCAACAGTCTCGGCGGAAGTTTAAGTCGATCAATCTTGGGGATACAGAGAAGAAGGTCCATCACATGCCGAACCGCCTCCCGGCAACAAAGACATTTGCGACTATTGATAGTTCCATCCCAACATCGTCCGACTCTATCATCCCTGGCACTCTGAAAGTGACTGCGACACAGGACTCTGTCATACCATCCATTGAGGGGAACGAGTCCGATCACGATGCCAATGAATCAATGCGATCGGATGATGAGCCACCATTGGAGGAGCCTTCGAATCAGGAAGGTGAATCTATCATGCAATCCATTGAGGCGCACGAAGTTCGCCAGAGTGCAAAAACACCCATCAAGCAAGAAAGTGAGAGGCCTGTCACTGCGCAACAACCAGACTCCCAAACCCAAATGGAAACCTCGCCCGCGCTGGTGAATGGCCGTCAGGAGTCACAGAGCAAGGTCTGTCCGCCACTGTGCATCGGTCCTTCAGCAAGTAAGGAACCGTACGAAGTTTTTCTCCACCACTATCCGTTGTTCGCACAGGACGACTGGGGTCGAAAGGAAGCAGGCACCAAAATGAGCTTTGTCATCGCCTGTGTATATCTCAACTGGCTCCGCCGACGAAAGAAACTCCGGGATTATCTGTATGACGACTTCATCCGTGCATTCACAGAAGATTATAAGGAGTACGTCGAGAGTTCGAGGGATAAACAAAAGACCCTCGTCGCGATCGAGTGGTTCAACAAGCTGTCTGAGAAGCCCATTTACAGCCAGTACGTGGTGAACCGGGGTAACCTCAGCTACATCCTCAAGTCTTACCCTGAGGAGGTGGCCAAAGCGAGCATGACTATGATGAAGGCCGATGACATTAGCATATACACGAGCTCGGACTTTGAGTCAGATTCTGACCACGATGATGATGTCGTATCGGTTCCCAGTGCTCCGTCTGACAGGATGTCTCAGCTCTGGCGTAGCAAAGGAGGTGCAAAGCAACCTGCACCTTTGAACACCGACGAGGCCATGGATGTCGATGCGCCGGCAACTCCCGTATTGTCGAAACCGGTTGCTTCACGACAACCGTCGTCCAAGGTCTCGGAGAAGTCGAGACTCAAGCCAAGGCCGATGGCAGCACCGGCGCCGCCGTCTACTTCCAGACCTCAAAAGCCCATCGTGAAAGCGCCACCACCATTTTCATCGCGTCCCCGGGAACCATTAACCCAGGCGCCACCGCCGGTCTCATCGCGTCCCCGAGAGATTCTGACTCAGGCTCCTGCCCCACCCTCACCTCAGATCCCCAGAACGTCCATGGCGCCGCCGTCCACCATTGCGACGCCATCGACAAGGTCTCGGGCACCTCGGACGTCGCAGTACTTTGAGAGACTCTCCTCGAGCATGCTCAGCGCGACGCCGGGTGGACGCAGTGCTGAGGAGCGCGCAAGACTCAGGGAGCATTTCAGAAGGAGGTCGTTGAACGGGACAGATGCGCGTAGTACGCGGAGTAGTAGTCGGTTCGAGTAGGTGTTGTTGCTGTACATGTTTGAGGCGTCATGGAGCTGGTAAGAGTATTTTTGACGTGAAAGGTGTTTAGTACCGGCGTTCTGAGGTCAGGTCTTGTGTTGGTGTTGAACTGATACCCAGGGGAATCGTTTATCTTGAACTATCATGGTTTATTAGCACGCCTTGTAGTGTAAGTGGCGGAAAAAAGGGGCGAGATTTATATCCATTCATCCAGTCGCAGAGAAGCAAGGCCAAGAATTGTATCCTATAGGTAGTTGAGCGAAAATAAAACCAGATTTCGGGGCGACCCTTTGGCGGAAAGAACTGTCTATTGTGCGTGGGCAACATGTCTATGGTAAGCTAGCTTGGCTCGACTGTGGCCTGGCTTAATTAAGTTGACTGGCTGGCAACTTTGTTCCAGGATTCGAGAGCTCCCCGGGAGCTTTTGGCGGTATGCTTCTAAAGAACCTGGGTGGGCGTCTCGATCTTGGGGTGTGATTAAAGAAGAAAAAATAAGGAGAAATTCGCCTGTCCAAAATCGCCTTTCCTCCTAAAGCGTGTCCTCATGCACGGGGTATCCTGCAATCTTTTGTTTTTCTCTTGATCCATCCTAAAACTCCGTGGCACGACGACTTCGCTGCCCATCTCGACTGTGATCTTTCGCCCTCGATGTTTTCCCCCGTGTGTGTATGTATGTGTGGTTGGTTTCATCGGTTTGGTTTGGTGCATTTCAACATTCTGGTGTTGTTTTCGAGTTCCGTTCCAGTTTCAGTCGTAATCCGTAATCCTTAATCATTAGAAGAGTCATCATTGTCGAATCATTACTTTGTCGACGTTCAAGTCTCAGCTTCCTCCTCGGCGGCGGCGGCAGCCCTGGCTTCGGCCTCCTTCTTGGCCTTGTGGCGCTCCTCCTCCTCGGGGGTCATGGTGCGGAGCTGCAGAGCGTGGATTCCACCCTCTAGAGCCATCTCGTCACGCAGCAGGGCGTAGACCATTCGGTGGCGGGCGGGCTGCATCTTGGAGGTGAAGGCGTCGGATGTGATGACAAGGCTGTCACGTGTCAGCAGGCATGCATCTTTTTTAGCTTGAACCAGGGGTTGAATGCTGATGCAGGGTTGGGTTGGCGGTGGTGTGAGAGAGGGTCCGGGGATAGGCGGCATAGAAACATCCATGGAAGGACAAGGTAGAGAGAGGCCATGGGATAGCGGCAAGAATGAGGCGATGCCAACAGGTAAAACATTCAAGATGAATCACTCCGGGAGAAGGCGGAGGCTTCAGCCAGACAACAAACAACAAGACAAGAAACTCTTACCGGAAGTGGGTCTCGCTGGAAGTGCTGCCTTGCATGGGCTTGTGATGAGCATGCAGATGAGAGTCATTGTAGATCTCTAGTGTCTGAGGATCAAAGGCGGCGGTGATCTTGAAGTGAGGTCAGCAACAGAGCGCATTACGCTTACAACAAAAGACAATTACCTTGGCCCTGATGGTATCCTCGACAGGAGTTCCCGAGTTCATGGTAGAGAGCTGTCGTCCGACGCTCGAAAAGCCGAGCGCGTATCGTCGAAACATGAGGTGAGATGCAAGCGAGCAGCGGTCTGAGAGTAGCCGTGAAAAAAGTCACGTCACGTTCTGGGTTTCGGTTCTTGCGGCTCTGCCAAAATTCGTCCAAAGGTTGGTCGAATTGAGTTGTCGACGATGAGATCAAACGTTGGCGCAGATGGAGGAATTGAGTTGTGAGAGTTGCAGAAACACCACGAGAGGAAGAGTAGCGGAGTCGGATCCAACCAATGTGGATGGATGGATGGGCCTGGGTGGGCAACACAGAGAGAGAGAGGTTGGGTGGAAGAGAGAGAGGTCGGAAATGGATGAACGGATGAGAGCAAGACTTTTTTTTGCTTCTCTCTTTAATTTATAAGTTTGCCCCAACAAAGCCACACACACTTCTCAAAACGGTGACGTGACAATGGATGGCAAAACAAAAAAGAAAACGACGCGGGATGATGCAGCAAGCAAAGAGAATTAAGTAGGAAAGAGAAGTGAGAGAGAAAAGAGGCGGGCAGGGAAGGGGGCAAAATAAGGCGGTTTCTTAATAAACCTTGGCTTGGGCTGGACGTGGACGCCGCTACTTGCTTGGTGAGAGTGGCGGGCTGGCCTGGGCTGGCCTGGGCTGTGACGACTGTGACTGTGACTGTGACTGTGACAATAACCTCCCGTACTAACGGGACTCCTCTCCTCTCAGCGGGTGAGGATTATTCAAAGCTGGTAGAGATTGGCCTCTTTCGGTGTGAAGTCGGTGAGAGCTACCTAACACTTTACTTCAAGGATTGGATATGCACCAGGCAAGCACAAAAGCAACAAGCGCGCGTACACTTGCGCACGCGGGCAGAGAGACAAGACAGGCACAAGGCACAAGGCACAGACAGGCACACAGGTACCAAAGGTAACCCCTTGCTTGAGCAAGACCTGGTATGTACTAAACTAATGCATGGGGAGGGTCAAACTGCATCTTGCAAAGGCGGAAAGAGATGGCTTCTGCAAACGTTCGTTTTCGGCTTCTAAAGCGCGGGGGACGCAACCGCGCCAGCTCTCTTCCCATTTACCGTCTTTTCGACCTGTTCCCTCTGTGGCGGATGACTTTTGATTCGTCCGCGGTTGTCCTTCGAACCCAAGAATCCAACCCCTGCCTCGTCTCGTCCAATCCAGCAAATGATCAGCCGCCAATCTACTACTCGGGGGGGGCATGCACATCCAGCCAGCTGGGTCGCCCGACGGACGGACGCCCTGACCGCCCCCGTTGAGCGGTGAAGCCACGGCCTGCATGAGGCGGCGGAACCACCAGCCTAGGTACCGAGTACGGGGGGCCGGTCTAGGACGATGCCGGGAGCCATGGGCCTCTCTCGTGTATCTTTTTTTCTTTTCTTTGTCCTCCCTCCTCTCTCCGCTCCATGACAGCTGTACAAAGCTAAACTGTCGGGACGACCCTGGGAAAATGGATGGATGCAAATGACTGACTGCCACGACAGGAGGCCCGAACCTGCCACTAGCATTTTCTTCCCCTGGTCGACGACTTTTTCAAATGGACTTGACAGCGCCGCCCAGTGCCAGCAGTAGGCGGGCCCCGTCTAGCCCGGACACACACGGGGAACCAGTCAACGGGAACCCAATCGCTTTGACATCTGACCGCTCCTGTTCGAGTGAAGCTTTTAGCTCTGCTAGTCCCGTCATCCTGGTAAACAGGTACACAGCAGCATGGTGGCAGGGTGTGTTTCAATATGCACAGTTTGAGAGAAAGCAATCACCCACCCACCCCCCATGATCCAATCATCTCCTGACACTGTTTTTTCTAGTCCCCGTCTTAATGTTGGACTGCGACGAACTTCTTCAACGGTAAACTGCAAATGATGTGGCAGGATGAGAGTCATCTTTCTTTACCGTATATGCAAGATGAAGCAACTGTTTCGTCGATGACGCAGAGCCGAGTTGACTCAATATCTTGGATACCCTGTATCAGAGTAAAAAGCGGTGTTAGTGAAAAGAACCAATTGCTATCCCTGGAAAGCTTCCGTCCAAGGTGTACGGTCAAGATACTAGGTTCTTATTCAAGACTCGAACTTGACAACACTACAGCTTTGCCAGCTAGAACCTCTAGAGCGATGCAGGTAAATCCTCTTGTCAGTCAAGAAGCTACTACGAAAGGGTTACATTATCCATGAATGCAGCTCAATAGCCCTTTCTTCTAGGGGCACGGCTTTGCCCTTAGATACCAACCGTTCACTAGATACAACCAGTTAGCATTCATACCCAATCTCGGGCCGGGGAGCCATCTGGGGTTGTTGATCAAAAAGGTTTGTACATTTGGGATCGTCAGGGTGCCATCTCTCCAAGCCAATAGCCTTTCTCTTCACACGGCTCATCTTTAGAAGGTCGGTCTGGTTAGCGGGCCTAGTTTGACATTTTGAGGCTGGCCCGATGATACGTACAACGTGAATTTCACAGCAGTTGCACATGGGTGGGCTCTCGCCTAGGTACTCTACAATAGTCGGTAGCTGATGCGCAAAAGCTGGTGTCTGCTGTACGGCACCGACGGAGGAGAATACGGTAAGGCCCAAGAAGATGATCCGGAGCTTCATGATTGGTTTTGCGGTTGTGATCTCCGGCCACGATAGCAGTGGGGAAGATGGTTGGTTCATGTCAACCATACTTGTTATTTATTTATATTTTCCGAAAACTGGCCTCAAGATTTTTTGGGTTGACTCACGACAGCTTTCCTTATGATGTGTACACATTGTTGAGTTGGTTATCATATTCTACACCTGTGTGTACCTAGGTTAGGTGGTCTGGAAATATCGAGAGGGGACTCACATCCTACCCGGCACGGTGTCAAATCTACAAAACAACTAAACTCGACCAGCATACAGCCTTCGGATATTCGGTTCACACAATCATATCATATCTCGTAGATTCCCCTCAACGGCATTGTCATTGGACTTGCGACGCAGACAAGGTAGCAAGACAGCAGCTCCGAACTTTGTTTTTCTGCTGCAACCAGCCGTACCGCCGGCATGTATCAAAAGAACAGGGGAGGTCCGTGTTAAAATACAGTGGCAATTTAGACACTTTTTGCTTTTATATGTATTTATGCTCAACAACTTTTTTTCTGCATCTTACCATTCATGCATGGATTGGGGACGTACATTGGATTGTGTCGCATTGCAGATGAGCGTTCAACTCAGCCTGACGACCGACCGCCGCACCGCGGACGCAACAGCCCAAGTGCCGGCGCGGCTTGTATTTAGAAACTCTGCGACGGGACCTGATTGGTCTTGTACCCGAGGGTTCAAGCAAAGATGAAAAACAGAAAAATCAGACACCAGACGGCATCTTGTCGTCCTGTCACAGGGTACGTACCTCCGGGGAGGACGGAACCCTTCGGCCGGGCCGCTACCCGACGTCACCAACAATTGGATCCCACATGGGATGGATGGGGGGTAGGAGCTTCAAAACCTCCATCACCAAAAAACAATTTGGACATCAGGCTCGAGGATCGACAAATCCACTCCCAATCCTAAACCCCCCTGGGCAAATGCTCCGCCGGTTCGGCCTCGGTGTCGCATCCTAGCTTCCAGAGCTCCCTCTCTGCCTGCCGGTCTTCCTCGGCACCCGAATTTGACCACCCCGTCGCATCCCACCTCTTCACGCACGCATTGAGAACCCTTGTCGCAATCCCGGTGGTTCGGGACCTCACCGTCACCATGTCGCTCCTCCGCACATTCGCCCTCCGGCGCCCGGCATCCTACTCACCCTTCCTCACCCTCCGTCCCGCCTGCAGAATGCTGTCAACGCTACCCCGCCTACCTCTCTTCGAGGCCGTCGCAAACCATGATCCCGACTCCAATGCCGTCGTCCACTCCCTCTCCGGCCGCACATTCAAGTATGGCGAACTGCTCGGTGATGTGCGCCGTGCCCGCGACCGCCTGTCCGAAGCTGCGGGCAAGGAGGACCTCAATGGCGAGCGAATCGCATTCCTGGTCGAGAATAGCTACGACTACGTAGGTGAGCAAGTCTGCCGCGCTGCGACGTTCCGGCTCCGATAACGGCAGAGTTGACAATGCCTCTCAAAGTGACGCTCCTGGCCGCCATGGCTGCGCGATCTATCGCCGTGCCTCTGTCTCCAGCCTTCCCTGCGCCGGAGCTTCAGTACATCCTCAACCAGAGCGAGGCGTCGCTTCTTGTTTCTTCGGCCAAGTTCGCAGCCAAGGCGAAGGAGGTGCTTGCAACAGACCTGACAACCAAGCCGGCGCATCTCGAGCTCCAGAAGCATGTTGGCGGGGGAAGCCATGAAAAGGTCGAGCTGGGCGACTCCAACCCTGGAGATGCCGGCATGATGCTGTACACTTCAGGCACGACAAACAGGCCGGTGAGACAGATAGCGCTATACCTACAACACTCGGATACTAACCCTTGGCCAGAAAGGTGTTCTACTACCTCAATCAGTCCTGACGGCGCAGTCTCGTTCTCTGCTTGAGGCCTGGGAATACTCCCCAGCTGATCACCTCCTCCACGTTCTCCCTCTCCACCACATCCATGGCACCGTTAACGCCATCCTGACGCCTCTTCTCGCCGGCTCAACCATCGAATTCATGTTCCCCTTTAACGCCGACGCCGTCTGGAAGCGCCTCTCCGCACCATTCCTCGCCTCCACCGCTAACGGTGCCTCGGCCCCCAAGGACAAGATAACCTTCTTCACCGTCGTGCCCACAGTGTACAGCCGCCTCCTTTCCAGCCACAGACACCTCGCCCCTGATGCTCAGGAAGCCGCCCGGAAAGCCATCTCACCAGAGAACATGCGTCTCGCCATATCTGGCTCCGCCGCCCTGCCTACCCCTATCAAGGCAGCTTGGAGGGATCTAAGCCACGGCAACGTCCTCCTTGAGCGATACGGCATGACCGAGGTCGGTATGGCGCTGAGCTGCGGCCTCGACTTTTCCGATCGCGTCGATGCCAGTGTCGGCTGGCCTCTGCCATCTGTCCAAGCCCGTCTGGTCGATATGGACACTGGAGATATCATCAAGGAAGGCGAGGAGGTCAACCCAGAGACAGGCCGAGAACGCTCTGGCGAGATCCAGCTCCGTGGACCGACCATCTTCCGCGAGTACTGGCGCAACCCGAAAGCGACAGCCAGCGAATTCGTTGACGACGCCGATGGTAAGGGCCGCTGGTTCAAGACGGGTGATGTTGCCGTGCGCCGCCCCGTCCCCTCTGCAGCCGCCGCTCAATCGTGGGCCCACGGCCCCTTATACTTTATCCAGGGCCGCAAGTCGGCCGATATCATCAAGACCGGCGGCGAAAAGGTCAGCGCTCTAGAGGTTGAGCGCGAGCTTCTCTCCCTGCCCCAGGTCGCCGAGGCGGCTGTTGTCGCGGTGCCGAGCGGTCAATGGGGACACAAGGTCGGTGCTGTCCTTGTTCTTGATAATGAAGTTGTCAAGAAGTGGTCAGCGCTCGATATGAGGCGAGCCCTCAAGGACCGCCTTGCCAACTATAAGATTCCCCAAGTGATGCGAATCGTCGACCATATCCCAAGGAACGCCATGGGCAAGATCAACAAGAAGCAACTGGTCAAGTCCATTTTCCCTGATGATATAAGCGGCGATGAAAGCTAGGAGCACCATTGGGGGAGATCTCTGTATATACTGTACCACCTGTTGTAGATTTGTATGATAACGCTGCATAGTTAGGGGTAGCATCGTAGAAGCTCGTCGAAAGCATCGTATCTAGCATAAGAATCACATAGTCATCAAAATACAGCAAACCCTAGGTGACCAAAGTGTACATTATCTATTTTCATATCCCCAGTGGCCGGCTTTTCAACCTCCATGGTTGCCACTTGAGAAAAGAGCCCGAGCAACGCCAGTATAAAACTTGAACCAAAGAAATCAGGAATGAGCCATGGCTGGCCACGACCGAGTGGTTGTCTTGGTCCAGCATCGCATCTCAGCCCCCAGCCACTTCGTTTCTTGCGTCGAGTTTCCCCCTTCAACCACATGCCGTTCGTTCGTCCACCGCTGCGTAGGGCCCATGATGGTCAGAAGCATGAAATGGTCATTATCGGATATCGTGCTAAATCAATGTCGTCCCTTTTCATCATCGTGCATAACCCTAGACAACGTGCTTGGCCTTGGCCCTTGTACTGCCGGAGTGGGCGCTGTCGGTGTGACCCGAGAACTCAACCTGCTCGGTGGCGGGCAGCTCCAGGACCTCCTTGAACCGACGGCCGATAGACATCAGAATCTCCTTACCCTTCTCATTGCTACGGCCCTTGCCGCCGGCCACGTCGCCATCGCCTCGGCCTGGAATGCTCTTTCCTATGGTGCGAGTCCAGACACCGATTCGGAAGAATGCCTTACGGACGTTGACGACAACGCCCATGACCTCACCATCGTCCTCATCCTCGAGAGTCTCGCCAATAGCGGCCATCATAACCTGGAGCCAGAGACGGTCGACATCGATGTTTCGCTTGTCCTTGTACTGGTAGGACCACTTGCCACCGTGCTTGTTCTGGGGGTCCTCCCACTCGGGGCGGACACCGGCCTTGAACAGATGGTAGTCGGACTTGAGAGAGAGTTCAGAAACGGCGGAGACGTTGTTCTAAAAAAAAAACGTTAACATGAGGTGCAAGAGGGAATCATGTCAGTTTGAACTCACGTAGACACCCCAGAACTCCTCGACGGAATCAAAGGTGATGACCTCCTTCAGAAGATCGTTCCAGTTGTCACCCTATTACATTCAATATCAGCATCGAGTCGACCATGGTCGAGAACGGGTTCCACCCTACCTTGCCGCTCGGGGGCTTGGTGAACCAAAGAGTCCACTTGTTCTGAAGAGGGTGCTTGACATTGAAGTTATCCTTGTCGTGGAAAACAGTGACGGGCTTGTCGTCCTTGATATCGGAGGCGCTCTCCTTGCCGTTGGGATCAACGGGAATGGTGGTGAGGTCGACCTGCTCGTCCATCTTGGGTGTCTCTGTCGCAGCGGCGGCCATTATGATGGAGGTTTCTCGTTGGAGCGCGTGCGGGAGATGTCGGCTTAGTTGAGGTGAGAGAGGTGACTTGCGAATGTGGGATCGCGGGGCAAGTTTGAGATGATCGAAGCAAAGAAATGGGAGGCGGTGCGAGGGTGGGGCGAGAGCAAGAAATTGGTAGGTCGACTACTTCTTTCCGACTACAACAGGTAGAGGAACCGTTTGCGACTTTGCGCCAGGCAAGAGTCGACTCGATCGAGAAGGTAGAAAGGAGTCGCGAAGGACGTGACGTTCGTAGGTTTTGTAGGTAGGAGAGAGGCGCTGTTTGAAGATTGGTTGTGACGGGAGGCGCAGAGGTCCAGGTCGCAAAAAATCTTGGGTGCTGACCTAAAAGTTAAGTGGAGGAGTTGTGCCTACCCCAAGCGACCCAATCGGGAAGGAAAAGTGGGCCGTCAAGTTGATGCCTTAATGTTTGTTCATGCCTTATATGTGCGGCATGGGCTTTCTCGTGTCGTTGCCCATTCTGGAGGCTTGTGAACGGTGGGGAAGCTCCTTGTCAGAGCCTCAGCTTCCCGTCGATCAGACAGGTGCCTGCATTGAACTGGCGGGAGCTACCGACCAGGTCGTGGGTAGCGGCAGGTGCTATGCTAGCTGGAGCTGGATCTGGAGGTGGATGAAGATGAAGCAGAGAGAGAGCTTCTCCTCATTCATCCCAGGATCAGATTGTCAAACTCGTTTCATCCGACTTTGTTGAATTAGCCGAGGCCTCGCGGCGCAGGGACAATCCTATCTTTGATACTCGCCTATGTTTCTTTCACGCCGGGCATTCTCAGTTGATACACCACCTAGACAAGGTACCGCTCACATCGAGCGGACTCTTTTCCCTTTTGATCCAAGGACACGGACATCGACAGGTCGTCACGAGGACCAATCTCACATTTTCCCTTTATGCCGCGATAATGCGACCCGAGAGATTTCTCCATGCCTAGACGGCTACACCAAGGTTGGCTCACAGCCTAGGCTAGTCTTCGGGCCTCACACGCTTGATGTAACTCGACTACAAGATGCAGCAGGATTCCCTGTCACGAGGATTCGCATCAGCGTCAAGGCATGTGCCGCTCGCAAGAGTGAGCCCATGTCACGGAGAAGCGAAGCGCTCACGGTTACCAGTTGCTGCGCCCATTTCGTGTTTCACGCGCTTCTTGTACCTCATGCGCTGTCATGGCTTTCAAGTCATCCAACGTGGTGACCCCCATCCTCGCCTCCACCTCAAAACGGCTCAACCCACGCTCTTTTATTCCGGTCGTTCGTGCCTCGCGCCATTTCGCATGCATACCGGAATCTAGACATTTCTTACCCCCCATAGCCGGAGATGCCGGCGGCACAACGGGCAGTATCACGCCTGTTGATGTCCGCGTGGGGACAAGAGGACAAAAGGACAAAAGGAAAAAGGTAGGCTGAAATACAAACGGCAAAGGCGGTTTCACACAATCGTCTGCGGCCAGTCAGCTGCCCTCTTCTGACCAACTTGTGCCAACTTGTGTTGACAACCAACATTCGCTGCGTCACTCTCCCTTGAATGAGGCGTTAAGGGCGTCGATCCCAAGCTCGACGCCAGCAATCAAGCCTCGAATTCACCCACTCAAGGAGCACCTGCACCATTCACAGCCGGCGTGGTAAAGACAGGGCGGGATTCTCATGTTGGCCTATTGGTCTCCCTTGTCCCACATTGTCCCGCGAATCGAGTGACAACTGGTGCGCACCCGCCGCATTACGTATTTTGCACCAGCGGGTGCTCCCAATGATCATCCACGTCCACGCTCTCATGCATGGCTCAGGCACTGGCTATGCCTTTCTGGAATGTCGACGCGTCTCAAACTCCATTCCATCCCACCCTCACAGCCCTTTGTGTCTTTGATTGAGCCCCTCAGGGACCATCTTTCGAGACCTGCACGATCAGCGTGCTGACCAGGATTGGCATGCCGGGTCTTGGTCTTCACTTCATCTGGAGTTGGACCCCATACTACGTAGCAAGCACATGGCGCACTTATAATAGACTCCCATCGCCCATGAACAAAGAAGACCAAGCCAACAGAACTCACCACACCATCTCGAACTTCTTTGATCCCCTTGCCTAGAATTACTGCCACAACTGCTTCTTTATTCTACTTGACTTGTCCAACCTCGTCGCCGCCATGGAGCCTGATACTCGAACCAACACTTCCTTTGAGAAGGATGTCTCCAAGACAAAGGAGACCACCCCCAAGAGCAAGAACCGAAGCAGCTCGCTCTTGATGATAAGCTCCGGCTTCACCTTTCTCGCCGCTCTCCCTCAGAGATCAACAACATCTTCATCTTTCAGATCTTCCTCGTTCCGATAAACTCTTGACACAAATGCGATTATCTTTTGTCACTCATTTTGCTCAAAGTTCCTTTGTCTAATCGTTACTTATACCCGTCGTACATTTCACCACCAATTATCACTATATACGTCGTATCAGAGCAATCACGTTCGAAATAGGATATCTTTTGGACTGTCATTATTGTACGGAGATGCAGGAGTTCAGATCGTTTACTCCTCGCCGTCTTGCCCTCGATTTCAGTCTCGTTGGCGAAGACTTGCCAGACGAGTTCTACGAGAGCCATTTCAACACACTCTTCAAGAATGTTTATTCCCTCGTCTATGGGTCATTTTGTCCTAGCGACACAACCCAGGCACCCGGAATGCACCCCTGGTTAAGAGAGTACTCGGACGCGTTTCTCAAATACGTCCAACTAGTGGCTCACCCCGATCCTCGAGCTGGGAAGTGGGCGAGGTTACTTATTGACAAGGGGGAACGGGCATGCCTTCTCACAGCTATGATTTTCAAGATTCTCGATAACAAAGTCTTTACGCGTTTGCTTTTTGGCGCCGGTCCGGATCATGAGGAGCTGCTGAATTCGTTCGATGCTGCGCTCATCAATGCAGAAGGTGTGTTGCGTGACAGTGACACCACATTCAAAAACACCAAGCTGACATCAGCCATAGGATTTCAACGTACCAAGCTCCGAGCTCGAGCTAACAGGATGTATCTTATAACCCAGGTTCCTCCTTTCTTCTGGACGAGAGTCGACAAACTGTCGACCCAAATCTTGACTCTCCTGCTACCAGTTTGTGCCTACGCCGCAGAGTTCAAAGGTCATAGGCCGGTTCCCATCCGCGAGCTACATCAAGCCCTCCACGATGTGGTTGCTTACGCGGGGTGGATCAGTGTACACATACGCCTGGCGTCGGCGATCTTTTCTTTCAACTGGGCCCAGCCAGGCGAGCCATTCAGTTTGAGCCAGGTCAACCTCTGCCAGGAGGCTTACACTTATTCCAGGGAGGCGGCGCGGCGGCATCAAGAGCGACTTCGGAGGCGCAAACCAGACGGCCGGGTGATGCATTCGAGGGCTCGAGTTAAAATCTCGATCACGCCCGAGATTGTTCGCCACAAGTCCGTCACAAAGTCCACTGGGACACCAGGCATGACGTCCTACAAGATATTGGCCCCCCATGTGGCTTACTACGAGGGATTGCAGTTAGACTCCGACGAGGAAAGGGCATTTGTGAGCCTTCCTGACTATATCTATCGTCTGAGGGAACAACTCTGCACACCTCGAGGCGCAGCCCTTGCCATCATGTTCTTCGTGTCGTTCTGTCTGTGGGTTTTCCTGACCCCTTTGGGACGACGAGCATGGGAGGGCGCCTGGACTTGGGTATACCCGGTCGAAGGTACAAGTAAAGCCGACTACGAATCAATGGAACGTGGGGATACGGAATCGAGCGTGGGGGTTTGAATGTTTGTTTTCTCATGGCTACATCGGGATCGGGGGATTTTATGGAGTTTCGGTATAATCAATAGAATGGTTTAAGCGGATACGCATTGAAATTGATGGGCCGATGTTTCCCAACTTGCATCAATATGGAGATTTTTCGTGATGGGAATGAAATCATGCGAGCTAGGTAATTGAGGCCACCCACGATGATCTAAAGATATGCACGTCGGCATGGGTATTGGCATGGGGGTTGACGTCCATGCTCATGATACTTGAGATTTTAGGAAAGTCTTGTCAAGTTCTCCCATGTTCGGAAGTCGCACCTGTATAACCTCATTCCCGGAAGCGGAAAAACAACGGCGAAACACCAGCTTCGCCACAGCTGATCGGCTTCCGTAGCTCAGTTGGTTAGAGCGTCGTACTAATACTTCAGTTTACACTGTAATATCGGTGATGCGAAGGTCTCAGGTTCAAGCCCTGGCGGGAGCAACCTCCCAGTGCCCATCAGCTTTCTTTTTTGCCTTTTCTACATTTTTTGTGAATATTTTGCGTCTGCTTGAAGGTTGAGATGATGTCTCGTGTGCGAACGAGGTACTCCACGTGGCGTGGCTTGGAGGTGGCTGTCGTCGGCAAATAGGAGGAGCTCACTTCCTTTCAGAGATAATCGCAACTGCCGTTGGGTGTGATTCCTGCATGGGTGGAGAAGATCAGTAGGATCTGATAAGATATTACTAACACCGGCGTCGAGACGACGACATGTACGAGCTGTTGGTTGCTTTGACTTCCCCTCATTTCTGCAGGTTGTTGAGCGGTGGCTACCTGAGTAATGCAGATTGACACAGGGTGCTCTCGTCTTGATCAATGCCTCGGAGAACATTGACTTTGTGTACTTGGCAAACATCACTTTTGAGGCATCTACATACAGAATACCCACACAGTAGTGGCTTAGCATACTTGAAAGATCCAACTCTTGCAACTTTTGACGAGATCCGAGTCAGAAAGAGGAGACAAGAGACGATTCCACGGCCCCTCACTCATCCCGTGTTTCGTGGAGAGGATGCGGATCGTCCCTCGACATCTGCATGCCTGCTCCGATGCTACTGTTCACATCGTGGGGGTCAGATGTGGAGGGGAGTTCTCAGTTACAGGGGATTGATGTCGCAGATTTCATCACATTGAGGCGCGTGTCTCGGATCCCCCGCTCAGCTCATTCTTGCTCAAGTTTCCGCAGTGTAGGCCGGGAATTGTTCCGTCTTTGTGCAAGTCGTGGACCCTGATCGACGCGTGACTATATACGTATGTAGACGTTGGGTTTCTTTGAGGATTACTCAACTCGATCAATGGAGTGGATGTTTTGTGTAAGTTGTTTTACAAGATTTGTCATGGGTGTTGCTGGAGATCTTTGTTCACCCGAGGCATGATGGATGCTGGTGTTGACACAGGCAACACAGTTGCAGCTAAGAATAGGTTTGTGACATCTTATCCTTTACCTGTATGGACTTCTTTTGTCATTTGCTGATTAGTATACTAACGTGAACGAAGCCCGGCTGGCTACTTAGCTATCCTCATGTTGGAAGGAACAACCTCATGACCACCAGGGCGTATGGTATCCACGATCTTCCCGCTGCGGAGTCTGTACTCACTTACAAGTTTCGTATTTGGTTGATGTTCTCTTCGTTAGATGTGCGCACGATGTAATACCCTTATCATCTTCCACCCCTAGAAAGATACCGGCTATTTAACCTAGTGCCGAAAGATGAGGCTCTGCTCCAGCGACCAGGCTCGGCACACCCATAGAGAATGCGGAATGGGAATTGCTCAGGAATTTGGCCCTTTGGCTGGCATCAAAGACACGGGAATCGGGATCTGAGACATGCCCGCCGACTGGAGGCTCATCGATTACGCAGTGAGATCGAATCTACGGAGTACAAAGGACAATAATACAATGAGCTCAAGTATAAAAGGCGACATCGACGTCGTATTATTCAGACTGTATCAATCCCATCAACCCAGGATCATCAAGTCTTGAAACACTCAACAAAATGCGTTTCACTAAGCTCGCTCTTCTCGCTGCCGCCTTGGAGGCATCGACGATCTTGGCAGCGCCGTCTCCCGAGAAAACCGAGGATGACTTTGGCGAGATCGGATCTCTGTCGACGGATGTTCAAAGGGCCATTGAGAGGATGCCGGTTCTTGGATACGACGCGTCTAGTGTTCACGTACGTTGACTGTGTGGCTCATGAACCAAGAAACGTCATTGCTAACAGGGAACAGGACCTTTTTACCGCAACTGCCGGTCTTGTTAATGGGATCTCAGATATTAACAAGGCCAACGCGAATGCGCAAGCGGGAGACTTTAACGACCAGGAGAAGAAAGATATTTGCAGGCCGGTGCACAGAGTATGTATCTTGAAGCTTTTCTCATAGCCAATCTCTGACGCCTATCAGACGAGATACACGCAGGGAACCCTCATCAAGCTGGTCGGTGACCAGGCTGAGCGCATCAGCCAATGGCCACTAAGCCCAGAGATTGGCAAGCTTCTCAAGGTCTACGACGGGGAGATGTCCAAGTTCTTGGATGAGATGAACAACAGACTGGACGATTGCTCGGACGCGTACAAGCAGCGCCTGGAGGAAGACATCAAGGCCGCAAAGGCGCAGTACGATGTCATCACCCCCAAGGCTTAATTAAGTTTAGAAACGGGGCGTAGTCTTTGACAGGAAAGTCTATCTGGGACGAGCAGCGTATGATACGAGCTGTGTTCTGCGGCAGGAAGCCAATTAATCAAATCCGTCCAGCAATCAAACAAGCCGTTGGCGGCCACGGGTGACGGCATGCAGCGATGGCTGAGTGGCTTTTTCAATAGAGGTGGTTGGGCATGATGTCAGCCCGACCCTTTTGGTAATTTGTGCAACGGAGGAATTAAATGACGGACAAGATTCGGCAGTTGAAGAATTGCCTTGTTCTGACCTCGCCTGGCCTCTTGACACGTTGTCATTGTTGCAATGAAATGGATGTTGAGTGAATGTGAATGCGAAAGCGAATGGATCCAATGGATGTCAAGTCGAGACAGAGTTCGGCCGGGCCATCCCGTCCGCGCGCGCCAACGGCCTGGATGCATTAGGGGACTTGATCGGGAATATCAGCTGCCAGACATTGGTTCAGCTGCAACTGTCGTACATGAGAGCCTGCAGCATGAGGTCGCATCTCCATTGTTTCCAAATTTGTCCTGCTTCACCGCACAATTGAGAATGAATTGCTCTCAAGTCCATTCGCCGTGCCATTGTTGCGGTCACTATCCGTTCCTTGCAGTCTTCCCCCGTCTCCCGCCTCCCGTCGTTGTTCATGTCTCTCCTGAACTGGGACCCGGGCCCGTTCCGTGGCTCCGTGTGCCAGCCACCCGCATTTTTTGGGTCCCGGAGCGTCAATAGCTCCAACAGAACATGGTGACGCCGCCCCGCCCCCAGCCTGCTTGATTCTCTCAACACAGCCCGCTCAGCCCAGCGATCCCGTCCCCAGCCTGAAATCCAAGGAAAAGAAAAAATTGCTTCTAGCCAGGCGAGTTTGAGACCCATGCTAGTGTCTATGGTTCCTTGGCTTGTTCTCTTTGATGCGACGTAAAGTGTATACGTTTGTAGAAGGAAACGCCGGGTACTTTGCAACAGCCGAGTAGGAATCCATGACCTCGAGGCTGGGAAAAAAAGCCCACGATGAACCAGGGTGTGAACAGGTCCCCGTAGGAGCTCCTCGGCGGCAGAATGACCCCTGTAGCTTGGGCTTGGGCGGTTCCTGGGCAGTTCCTGGTTGGTTTGATCCAGCTGTCGGCCCATGAACAGACGGCCTAGCTTCGATACATGGAGCTCTTCCCTTCCCTCGTCAACCTCTTCGATTTCCTCCCCATCTCATCATCCTGAGACGCCAGGGAAAATTCTTTCCTTACCTCGGGCAGTCGGGTCCATCGCCTCCGCCAACATCACCAGAGCCTGCAAAGCATTGGTTAGTTAGCCCGGCAGCTCGCATGAGCCCTAGACGCCGCGCCCCGCCGTCAAACTCCATCCGCAACGGAGTCCATCTCTAGACTACAGTATCCGTCCGTCCAAAGCTAGTGCCTAAACCATCAAGCTTCGCTCCCACAACCAGAACAAGGCATCTCAAGCCTAGTTACCCGCCTCCGACTGTGCGCACGCGCGAGCCGACGCCGCCATCTTCTCCCCATCCAATCTTTTTTTCTGCCTCTTGTCTCCCACGCGCCGTCCAATCAAGCTGCTAGCCCTGTTCTCGATACCCAGTAGTCAGCCTCAATGTCGACGCCATACTGGGGCCAACTGCCCGGCCCAAAGGTCGCCGCCCAGGCCGGCCACGCCCGCCGCAGGTCTGAGTCGGACGGCTACACCTATAATGCTGACCGCAGATCTTCTTTCGACGTTCCTCCAGTTCGCAGATCAAATCGTGCTTCTATACAGACCCAGAACACCGAGGCTCCCTCCGAATCTACCTTTAGTCCACACGACTCGCCCTCTGCTGCAAGCTTTGCGCCTCAAGGACTAGCACCCAGACCGCCTTCCTACCGACAAGGACCTGGAGAGCCTTCAGACAGCAGAAGACCTCGACGTCCAAGCCGCCAGCAAGACCTACAAGACGAGGAAGAAGAAGACGGTGACTTGTCGCCAATTCTTCCAGCTGCCCCAGAGGTTCCTCGCGGTCCTCCCGTGAGCTATCGACACCCCTACGGCAACGGAGGTCTACCTTATACCTACGCCGCAACAGGCGCACCGGCACCGCCACAACCGTACGGCGGCGCGTCCATGCAGGTTGACGACATGGAAAACGACGACTACCAAAAGTCCTCTCAGAGGGCCCGAGAATACCAGCAGTCTGACCGAGCGCAAGCAGACCTCACAAGGAGGGACACAAGCGCCAGCGCATATGGCCCGCCATCCAGGAGGGCAACCACAGGCGGTAGCTCAGGGCGTCACAAAAAGTACTTGGCAGACGACCGATCGCCCCTCCAAAGGCTAGAGCTGACGCTCGATAGCATCACAAAGGAGGAAAAACGCGCCCGAGTCGAAGCCGCCGAACGACGAGCCAGAGAAAGACAGGCATTGAGGGCCGGAAAGCAGCCCGCCGGCCAGCAACCACGGACCCACGAACGAAAGCCATCTGTAGCCTACGGTGAGAGGCGTCCTTCAGCAGCTGCGGCTTCAATTCCCGTGACGCAAAATCCGGCGCGCAGAGAGGTATCCAGAGAAGTGCCTAGAGACATTCACAGAGAGGCACCTAGAGAAGCACACAGAGACATCCCCCGCGACGCCCCAAGAGACTTTTCCAGGGAAATCTCACAAGAAGCCCCAAGGGAAGCACCCAGAGAGACGTACCGCGAACCACCACCTCCCGAAGCTCCCGTTCAGAAAGAGAGCTCGAGTCGTCATCGAGGCCCTCTTACACAACACCCACCTGAGGAGGCGCATCATTATAGTTCCGGCGCACTACTGGAACCCGAGGAAGTTCACCCAGCACCTAGGCACACGAAATTGGATTCCGGTATCCCCAAGCGCAACCTCAGCTTCCGAGAACGAGCTGTACGAGACCATGTTGCTCTCCCAGAAGCGGCTCAACCCCCTCCTTCAAGTGGGGGATTCTCTTTGACACGAAGCGGCAGCAACAAACTAAAGAAGCAGCCTCCAGCAGATCACAGCTACCATCGTAGGGTGGCATCCGAAGCGCATGCTGCTCCTGTAGTGGCCCCCGTCTCGAAGCACCAACCTCCAGCCCATGATGATGATGATGATGACTACTACTATGAACAAGAAGACATTATCCCAATGACCCGACAGCCCACCACTGGCCGGTATAGACGGGATAAGGAGCTCCCTCCTAACCCACCTGAGGCGCGAAGGCCTTCTATGGATGTCAGACCCTCGATGGACGCCAGGCCCTCAATGGACGTCAGGCCAGACCGTCATCAAATTCCCATGCCCGGCGACGACCAGCGCATCAGGAGACGTGTTACCGAACCTATCCCAAGGGCCGAGTATGCTTCTGATGAGGAGTACGCCCCGCCGCCTACTCGTAGCAAGACCATTAGCAAGAAGGAGGTGGATGATGTTGCTCACGCCGAGAACAAGGCGGCTGCCCGCAGAAAACACGAGAGGGCCGATAGCGACTACTCGGATGATGACTCGCATTCTCACAAGATCTCGAACATGATCTTCAAGCCTCGCGAGGAGATGGCCCCTGGTGATGGTCTGTATCTGCCACCTCAATGGCTCGATGAGTGGAAGAAGGGCACCGTCGGAAGTCTTGCTGGGCCGCTCTTGGAAATCAAGGATGCCGCTCATGTTTCTGAGCCAGATGTGAACAAGGCCTGGTGGGAGCAGGATAACCGGACTAAGGGTCACGGTTACGCCGCTCGACCACGAAAGGCCGAGGCCTTTGATGGTGAATATGACGAGAATGGTGAGTTTACTTGCTTACTGGTTGCTGAATAGTACTAACTCTGTCTTAGCTCCTACTCGGTTTAAGCCCCCGTTGTTCCTCAAGTGCGGCCCTCTTTTGAGATATTGTGGCATTCGACGGGAAAAGACCCCCAACAGGTCCCAGAGAGGGGGCCCTCTCGCAGAACGAGAGATGTGGCGAGGCAGTGTCATGATTGTCACAGAAGATGCCGACTCTTCCTACGAGATTGCGCCTACGCTTCGACTCTTTGTCCAGGACATTGAGCTGCTGCCCCCTCCTCCTCATCGTGTCAAGGGTGATCTCTCCCCTGAATACGTCGACCCCATTGCTGGCCACCCCAAGGTGGGCCGTAGAGGAGAAACCCTCTACGTACGCCCCGTGGAGCATCTTGAGGAGGCAAAGGATCTGTCTCGTGACGAGACTGATGAGGGTCTCTTCGAGCAGAGCCGTAGTCCCCCTGACGTACTCCCCCCTGATGGCGCGAAGGATCTTCCTGGATCTTTTGCCAGTCGCAGAAAGCGCGTGGGTATCGACGGTGAGAAGGTTCAGAAGTACAAGGACGTCAGAGGATTCCGACTTCACACCGAACGGGGATACACCTTCTGGCGGTTCAACATTGAGGTTGAGCTGCGTGAGAAGCAGCAGCGGATCGCTTACCGCATCAACCGTGGACCTGCCACGGGCTTCTGGGTTCCTGCAGCGGGCGAGACCATGAACATGATGTTCTACAGCTGCAACGGCTTCAGCATGAGTGTGAAGCCTGATGAGCTAAGCGGTCCTGACCCTATGTGGCGCGACGTGTTGAACAACCACCAGACACGGCCTTTCCATCTCATGATAGGCGGCGGTGACCAGATCTACAACGATTGTGTCTCCGACGAGTGTGAACTCTTCAAGGAGTGGCTCAGCATCAAGAACCCAGTTCACAAGCACACCACTGCCTTTACACCTGAGATGCAAGCTGAGATGGAGAACTTCTATCTGGAGCGTTACTGCATGTGGTTCTCCCAGGGACTGTTTGGCCTTGCCAATTCTCAGATCCCGATGGTCAACATGTACGACGACCACGACATCTTTGATGGATATGGCTCATACCCCCATCATGATATGAAGTCGCCCGTCTTTAGTGGTCTGGGAGCTGTTGCTTTCAAGTACTACATGCTGTTTCAGCACCAGTCTATTATGGACGAGACGGAGAGTTCCGAGCCAAGCTGGATCCTCGGTTCTGAGCCTGGTCCGTTTATTGGCGAGCTCGGCCGCAGCCTGTTCATGTCTGTGGGCTCGAAGGTCGCTCTACTGGCTGTGGACTGCCGCATGGAGAGGACAGAGCACGACGTTATCTCTGACCAGACATGGGAGAAGATCATGAATCGTCTTTATGCCGAGGTGCGACGTGGACAGGTTGAGCATCTGCTGGTACTCTTGGGCATTCCCATTGCGTACCCCAGGTTGGTTTGGCTCGAGAACATGTAAGTGATCTACGGTTGCGTTGAATACCTAATACTAACGAGATGATAGTTTGACCTCGAGGCTCATGGATCCCGTCAAGGCGCTTGGACGAACTGGCATGTTTGGAAAGGCTCTGAACAACATTGACGGAGGAGTCGAAGTTCTGGATGACCTGAACGACCACTGGACCGCCAAGAACCACAAGCAGGAGCGCAGTGTCGTTATCGAAGACTTGCAAGATCTTGCCATCGACAAGTCGCTCAGAGTCACCATTCTGAGCGGCGACGTCCATCTTGCAGCCGTTGGACAGTTCTACTCCAACCCCAAACTTGGACTGGCCAAGCACAAGGACCCTCGATACATGCCCAACATCATCTCCTCAGCCATTGCCAACACACCGCCGCCTGACATGCTGGCTGATGTGCTCAACAAGAGGAACAAGGTGCACCACTTCGACAAGCAGACCGATGAGGATATGATTCCCATCTTCCAGCAAGGAGTGGACGGAAAGCCAAGGAACAACAAGCACCTCCTCCCCCACCGAAACTGGTGCTCCATTCGCGAATGGGCACCAGGAAGCACACCACCCCCGACACCGCCTCTGTCGCCTGAGAGAACCCCAAGCCCCCCACCGGCTAAGCCTCAGGGAGGCGGTCTGTTCCGGAGACTGTCCTTGTCTAGGAGCAAGTCCACGGATACACCACCAGAGGTGTCAAGAGATTCGGTCCGTGGATCCCGGCCTCCAGTTACGCGAGGAGGTGGCGGTGGCCTGTTCCGCAGTCTATCACGCCGCAACTCGACCAACTCAGAGCGACCTCCCAAGGCTAAGCTCACAAGGTCTATGTCTGTTGGTGGTGGACCAGCTGAGCCTAAGAAGGCAGGCTTCTTTAGCTTTGGTCGAAGGCCCAGTCAGCGTCGCGCTGCTGACGACGGCGGTATCAACGGTACTTGGGGAGACGATGATAGACACGACGACGATAGATACGACGACGACGAGCAGTATTGGGATGAGTCACCCCAACGAACGCGTCCTTCAGGTATCCGAGGTGGAGCGGCCTATGATGAGTATTCGGACGGTGACGATTCGTACTTCATGGCTCAGCCTCGTCGTACAC
Organism: Fusarium sp. AF-6; assembly: GCA_003947015.1. NCBI lineage: Eukaryota > Fungi > Ascomycota > Sordariomycetes > Hypocreales > Nectriaceae > Fusarium > Fusarium sp. AF-6. Next base: position 153,086 of record NKCJ01000020.1, read on the forward strand.
AGACCATTGGATCGAGGGCCATGTCGCACTCTCGCAACGACGTGAGCGCCTTGCCTCCAACGCGTCCCTTCTACAGGACGCCAACAGGCCTATCAACGAAGCAAATGAAAGAGGCAGACAAGTATGCTGTCGATCTGGAGGGCGGTCTGGACATTTGCCTGAATGTCGAGATCAACCCCAAGGACCCGGCAGGCATCACTAAGACGTACCGATTGCTGGTGCCGAAACTGTTTTACGACTATAACGCCGATGATGATGATGAAGGAGGACAAGCCGCAGAGCCAGAGCCGGAGCCAGAAGCGGAGCCGACGCCGGCGCCAGCACAGCCAAGCGGTTTCAAGAGGCTGTTGAGTTTCCGGAAGAAGGAGAAGAAGGAGCCTCCACCTCCGCCGGAAGAAGATGATTATAGTGATGAGGGTGATGACTATGACGATGACTATCGTCGAAGGTAGTCTGACCAGGATTGTTTTGTGATTTTTGTTTCTTTACATGCGCATTCGCATATACATTGGCTTCCATGCCTCATGTTTGGATGGCATTTGAGTGGAGTTTAGGACTTGGGGCACCATTTGCATGAGCATTTTGTAGCATCATAGCAGATGATTGGCATTGGGAAAAAAGGGCTATAAAGTTTTGGCTTGGATTTAATTGCATTCTCGTATGAAGATGAATACGAACATGAGCGATCTTTCTGGTTTCTTGCGAGAATCGGCCGAGTTCCTTTCCCATCGCCTGTGCCCCTGAAGACTTGCAGTTTTGAGCGCTAGGCACCCCTGGATAGCGGGGTCGCAACGCTAATCAATCCCCCCGAAAAGGCGCGCCATGCCCCGGAAATTCGCAGCCGCGGCCGGAGACAAAGTTTGACCAATCAGATGGCGTCACGCGGCGTAGCAGAGCTCAAGGAAGGAACAAGCAATCCACTTTTGACCGCCGTGGTCCGCAAGCTTTGAGTGGCTGCTGCGACTGAGGAGCTTCCTTCCTTGCTTTCAACTTGACAACAGGCGACAAAAACTGTCTTTGAAAACAAACTTTGTCCTGTTGACATTCTTTTGCTTTTCTTCACAACTGAGTCAGACACGCGCGATATTTGCGACGATTACGACGATTTTCGAATTGTGTGTGGAAACCGCGAGACGAGATACTCTTTGACGAGAATATCGCTGTGCTATTGCTTCAAGGGGCTGTTGTTCCCTGGATCGTCGATCAATCTATTAGGCCGAGACGACAGCCCACGACATTCTACGAACCACGACGTTTGGATATACAAAAGAAACACGAACTTGGACACGAGTACGGGCAAAAGCTTGAGGAGGAGCCGCTCTGCCAGCGCAAGGGCATGGCGCCATCATGTCGGGTCGCCACTACCAGTATCGCCCCAACCCCAAGATCAACTTCAACGACCTGTCGGTAGCCGAGGTGCTCTGGCTCAACACCAAGCAGATTGGCCACCAGGTTGGCCGGTGGGCTGTTGGTCCGTGGAGGAGGATGGCCATCGCGGCGGGTAGGAGGGTAGCGCACCAGGTGCGTCGCAACCTCACGTCTCGCCGGCTGCTGAGCTTCCCGCATGTGCTGGTCGTGTTTTGGGTCTTTGTACTGCTTTATGGGGAGAGGTGGGTGTTTGATGGGAAGGTTGCCAACTGCGATTGGGATCATTGGGAGAAATGGGTACGTTGCCAGCAAAGGATGTCGTTCGCGACTAGAAGTGTGCGATTCGTGCTCAAAGAATGGTCGACTAACAACGCTACAGCCGAAAGATGCGAAACCACACCACCTCGTCTTCGTTGCCGATCCTCAACTTATCGATCCGCATTCATATCCAGGCCGACCATGGCCTCTAAACCCCCTGACGGTGCTGATAACCGACAACTACCTCAAGCGTGGTTATGGCGCGATGCAGCATCGGCTGCACCCGGACAGCGTCTTCTTCCTCGGTGATCTTTTCGACGGCGGCCGCGAGTGGAAGACGAGCAAGGGCAACTTTGTCGACCCGAAATGGGGACGGGGACGTTCCAAGGACGAGAAGAAGTGGGTTCAGACATGGCACAACAAATATGGAGACGACTTTTGGCTGCAAGAGTATGAGCGATTCGGGGATATCTTCCTTGATAGCTGGAACAAGGGCGGCGAGGTGCCTGGATCTTGGCAGCGCGGGCGAAAGCTTGTTGCCAGTCTTCCAGGTAATCATGACTTGGGTTTTGGTGCCCAGGTCCAGATTCCCGTGCGGAATCGCTTCGGCGCATTCTTTGGCGATGTGAATCGCGTGGATGTTATCGGAAACCACACCATCGTGTCGGTCGATTCGGTCTCTCTAAGCGCAGACACCTCCGAGTACAAGAACCAACACGATCTGAGGCCGATCTACGGGCCAGTAAACGAATTTCTGGAGAGCGTCAAGGTCACGAAGCGAAAGGCTGTGGAAGAGGAGTTGCGCCATTGGCATGATCTTCAGGGAGGACTGCATTATCCGCATGATGTCGAGGAGCTGGAACAGTCGAATCCTGCCTGGGGTCGTGCTGCTGATGCTGAGGCGGCTTCTCAGGGACCCGACTTTCCTACGATTCTTCTTACTCATGTTCCATTGTATCGTGCGCCTGGCACCCCTTGCGGACCGAAACGCGAGCATTGGCCGCCAGCGACGCCTCCCAAGGGGCAAAAGGGGCCGGTCATCCCTGACGAACGGAACGCTATCAGCGTTGTGGGAGGATACCAGTACCAGAACGTGCTCAATGAGGCTGATTCGGTCAAGCTGGTGAAGAGTATCGGCAACGTCAAGCACGTCTTTTCAGGAGACGACCATGACTACTGCGAGGTGGTGCATTCGGATGCGAAGGAGAACGTTCGCGAAATTACGGTCAAGAGTATGAGCATGGCCATGGGTGTCCCCACGCCGGGTTTCCTCATGGTCAGCTTGTATAACCCTGTTGATGCCAAAGGCAAACCTCTTCCAGGAGCGCCAGAGCAGACGATTCAGACGCATCTGTGCCTTTTGCCCAACCAGTTCCATACCTATATGGAGTATATCGTCTTTCTTATAGTCACCCTCGTCCTCCTCACCGTTCGAGCTTTCCTCGTTCCCGCCCTCTCACTCACGCCTTTCGCCCTTGAGCCTGAGAAGCAAGCCTCCTCGACCGTCCTACCTTTGTATAAGGACAAGATGGATCCTCCTGAGGCTTTTCCTTCGCGCACAACATCGTCGTCAGGCACATCGGCGCATCACCTCCCCTCGCGACTCTCTGCTGCGGCCCCACGCAACTCTCGGAGCAAGTCTCCCGCGCCTTCAGCTTCGCCCCGGTGGCAAGCGCGGCGTGGAGCGGGAGGAGGCCGGAATGCCAAGCGCTGGGGATGGGGAGCCGACGGCGGGCCGCGGATCCATCTCGACAACAGTCTCTTTGACACGGGGAATCAAGACAAGCGTGTCGGTGGTAGAGAGGCTCTCAGCGTGGTTGGACGTGAACTTTGGACGACGACATGGCGTGTGGCATGGATGGCGGTGTTGTTCTGGGTTTATCTGAACTAAGCGGTCATGCATGCATTCATTCGCACGTGTATTTGATAACAGGGTATTCATGTTTTTGCTGGGCTGCATTGGAAAAAGGGCGTGTTTTCGTTCCGTCATCTGTATACAAGTAATCAGAAACATCTCGTATTGGGAAGAAAAAAGAGGTGGAAAGGAATGGGGTTGGGTAGAGAGAGAGCTGTTGTTTTTGACGGCCGACATGTCGCTCACGCCGAGCTGTTTTTTTTATATGTACATTTAATCCATAGAGAATAATTAAAAAAAAGTCATGACTTGGTTCATCAGACGGTGAGATGGTGTTGATACTCCTGAAATGTGTTAACAACAGTGCGTGAATGAAAGTAGAGACAACTTGAGCCCATACCTTTCGTCATTTCCAAGGCAAACCCCCATCTTTCAAGAGAAATCATCTCCTCCTCCCAACACCAATCCTCTCATCCCTAACCCTCCTAATCTCCCCCTCCCTCTCCCTCTCCTGCAAAACCCGATCAACACCCTCCATATCCGCCTCCTGCTGTTGAGCCTGAGCCTGAGCGGCAGCTACAGCGGCAGCCCTTCGAGCTTGCTGCGCTGCGACTAGAGCTTCTCTTGCGCGACGATCTTCGTAGGCTGCTACGTCTTCGGATGTGATTGTTAGGGTTGTTGCTGGGCGGCGGAGCATCTTTGTTGTCTTTGGGGATGGGAATAGAAACAAAGATGTTTTTTGTCCTCGGGATAAGTAGAGTTTAGTTTTTTATGAAAGGTGTGGTTTTGATGGCGTCGTGGTGGATGTTCTTTATGGTTTGATGTAATAAAGAATAGTTGTTGCCTTTGTTGTTTTGAGTTGGTGATATTGATGAGATGGATGTGAGTGAGTGAGTGTAAGATGGGATTGCGAAGGTTGTTGTCAAAGCTGAGATCGATAGAACAAGAAGTGGGGCCGTCTTCTTCCCCACAACCTGAGGTACGTACCTCAACACCAAACATCACTGTCATGGAGGTTATCATGATATGTTGAATAGTTCATCAAGAAACATCATCTTCTTTTCATTCGTCTATCTGCATTATATATCATATCAGCATGTCTGTCCATAAGGTCTCATGTCCCTCCTCTTTCTTGCTGCAAATGCTTTCAAGCGCCTTCGATGCGTTAGGTATCCATCCATATCCATAGATCTCATCTCATGCAGACGTGAACCCTTTCTTCCAACAAACAAAAAAAGACAAGGTATCAATAATACTGAAAACAAAATGAATGGACACACATCAAACCCTCAAGGTGACGTGCGAAACCCAGAAGCACACACATATTCCGTCTCCCACCTCAAAAAATCTCCCAGGTCGTGACCCAGATTATATCCCATCGGCACCGTCTCCGTGGTGGTCGTCGTAGTAGTATCGTCTTCGCCATCGGCCAAATGAACCACGAGCGGCATCATCGGGCTCGGTGGTAAGCTTTCCACCGAGCTGTGCGACGACGAAGGGCGCTTGGGGCGACCTTCTCCGACCCATCGCTTGAGCCCTATCGTTGTGCTGCTGTTAAAGAACTTAGCCTTCTTGTCCAGGGCGTCGCTTGGGGCCGGGGCGTTCCAGAACCCGGAAGGAAACTCAGCACCCACCGGGATCGGCAGGTCAATTATGTCCGTGTCGATGGTTGACGGCGTTGACGATACCGTGCTGCGGGACGAGGACCGCATCGACGGAACGTTCTCGGGTACCAGCGTTCCGTACGTCTCGAACCCGAACGATTCGAACCACGACGTGATTTCTTCGACCTGCTTCTGGTCTTCTTCGTTGGACATGTCCTGAAGTAAGTCTCCAGCTCCTCCTAGAATCGCCATCTGGAACGCTGTCCAGTCTAGTGTGTCGTCCATTGTCTTTACCCCTTTAACTACTTCGGCCTTTGCAAACGTGATGGGCCCATGACGGAAAGAAGGTTTTGTAAGTGTGAATGGTGTGCTCTTGAGGTAAAAGAACTCGTCATTCTCTTCTGCTTTGAGGTCCGTCTTGTCAAGGCTTTGTTGACCCGTCGACGGTTCGAGCTGTGTGTTATCGGGTGTCGTTACCATGACTTCAGGTATCGAGGGAAGCTTTCGTAGAGGCTCTACTCCGAATCGTGCTGGGTTCTTTGGCGGTAGTTGAGGTGTGATAGTAGGAGCTTCCACAGCCTCCGTTTTATTCTCGACACTCTTAACAGACTCATCATCCCCCACGGCCCCTTCTTGTTTCGAAAAGTTTTGGTTTCCACGATCCAAATCAGGGGTCAGCGAGGGAGATTCAGTCCGAGCAGAGGCCGCAGAGTTCCCCACAGCGCTCGCTCCAATCCGAGATGCCAGCTCGTCGAGATGGAATGGTTCGACGTCTGTCTCGGAGTTATCTGATGCCATACTGCGGACCGAGTCGCTCGAGTATCGATGTTTCAGGCGTTCTTCATCCAATTGCTGAGCTTGTTCTTCTTCTCTCTTCTTTCTTAGCGCCTCAATGCGATCCGGTGTTAACATCTCGTCGGCCTCAATCCGTCTGAAACGCTGGCCTGTTAGAATGTCTGTCACATTCTCCGACAGGGTCCATCGTGGCGCTCGGATTGGTGATTTCGAAAAACGGTGTCCACCGTGTTGGTGATGATTTTTCTTTCTTTGAGGTTTCTTCACTGAGGCCCGTCTGTCTGGTGATGACCTTGGAGACGGCGACGGCGACGAATCCTCCCTCCCCTCCCTCCATCTGGGATGTCTTGGAAACCCTGTCGGTAAAGGCATTGACTTTGAATGTTTGTGAAGTGCAGGAAGTCCTGGTGGTGATGGTGGTGACTCTGGTGATGGGGGTGAGTGCAACAGCGCAGAACCTTGAGAGGCATGTCTTGCATCTCGAAGTGCGGAACCAACAGCTATGAAGGCTTCATCCGTCTCCCGGATCAGGCGGTCGACAGTGTCTGATGACTGGCCTGAGCTTTGACTGCCATATCTGCTGCGAGAAGTCTGACTGTCGGTTGGCCCAACCTCGTGGCGATCAGCGCTATGGTCAGACAAAGAAACAGATGTTGGGGCCCTCGGCGAATCTCTGTAGAGGTGTGCATCGCTACTGGCAGGGCTGGGTCGCCCATTCCTAGAGCGAGGAGGTTGCGCGTACGGTCCATGCCGCGAGGAATGTGAGTGGGCTCGGCCATGTTCTGCCAGACAAAGACTACCGGATGCAGCCCTTCTATTTGCGGGAACATTTCCTGTGAGAGCGTCAAGGGCAGCAGCTCTCTGCCCCTCGCAGCTGCGAAGGGAGACTGTAGAGACGGACTGACTGCGGTGAGCCGGGGGAGGAGGAACTGGATGCGAGATGCGATGGACGCTGTGTATCCTTTGTATGGTGATTGGCGCCGCCGCGGGAGGCTTCTTCTTGGGGATGGGTAGTCGTGACTTTGTGGCCCTTGTCTTTCTTTGCGTCGACTTCTTGGCGCAGCAGGAACTCAGTTCCTCACACGAGTCGGTAAAATCGTTGTCGTCATTCCCATTTTCATTGTCGTTGACGTTGCCCTCGCGCTCCCTCTCTCTGGGCTGCTGCGACCGTTGGGGAGTTATAAGTCTTCGTATCAAGAAGCCCGGACGGTTCAACATGGTGTATAGTCTGGCGCACAGCGCAGACGGCTGCAGAAGATGAAACAAACAAGAGGTCGAGAAAAGGTTTCACATAGCCCTGAAGTAAGGAAGGGCAAAGTAAAAAAGGGAGAGAGGGAGTTGAAGTGAGTTTGTAGCACAGCACGTCAAGCTCCGTCTTCCATGCAGTTCAGTTCCGAGTCGCCGGATTCGAAGGCTCGATCAGACGGCGACAGAGTTCAGCGGGCCCGATACGGAAGCCAAACCAAAACCAAGGTGCGTCTGCAAGCAATTTGAATCACCATGATCATCTAGCGTAGGGCAAGGCAAATCAAATACCTCCTCGTGACGCATACGGTGCGACCATGCAGTCTCTCTGTATCTCGACCTTCTGTTGCCCCGTTGCCGTTACTGTGATGCCCACTGTATGCCGCTTGCGACCCCATCATCATGGCATGTTGTTGGTCCAGATTCCAGATGCACGCCGGGATCAGTCCTGTTGTGCTGTGTTGGGGTGGAGTATACAAGGCATTTCCCACCGCAAGCTGCAAGCAGGCAAATTGATGCTCACATATGCCGGGTTCTTGGTAGTGCCCCCATTGGCTAAGAGTCCATGTGGCTGATGCTATTCAGGCCCATATACTCAGGCCTTCGTATTCTTTGTGCGACGTTTCGAGCTCCACACCCAGCCCAGCCGTTCGGCCAGCCTAGCTGGGCATGTCGTTGGTTCATGTTCGAGGCCTGGCCCGGGACGGACTCCAAAGATAGAAGATCCAGCATGGATAGGGTCGATACCCGGAGGCAACCTTGAGGTGGACGCCGGGTACGGGTACGACTCGAGGCTATGGCGGTCTATAGCGTGACAGCAGCGTCTTCTGTCCGGCTTCAGCAGGAGGAGTAGAGCAATGAGACATGGCAGGCTGCATCTCAAGGTCGTAAGAGGAAGATCCAACTGCCAACCGCGTGGTGCGCCCAACATGCTGTATCACCACCATCACCACCGGAACACTGCAGCCGCAAGAGAGAGCCCTGAGGCTGACGCTCAGGTCCCAGCCGCGCTAAGTAAGTCAATTCCCGACATTACCCTTTGCGCTACCCAGAGGATCAATTTGATATATGACCCGTCGCTTCGAGCGGGCCGGTCCTGGAGACGGCTGTCTGCCGGTGGCCTTGGGTGGGTGGAGTGTGGGAACGATGTTCTCCCGCGTGCACTGATGGCCAGAGCGAAGACTCGGCAGTCGATCCATGTTGCTCGGACTCGGCCTCCTGCAGCAAACACCATGACCTGAGACGAGAAGGCTCTGCAAAAGCCCGCAAGACCAAATTCATACTGTCCTTGTTAGCCACGTTCAAAAGGGTGCATTGGTGCAAGAAGGATTTATCCTTGTGCCGCACGAAAGAAGGAATGAATAATGCCGAGTTTTTGCATGGAAGGAATCATGGTTGAAATGCTTAAGCTGTATAAGATGCAATCCTGATCCTCATATCAAGGTTGAATTGTCAGAAGGATGAGGCGTCGGCTGTTGAACGTGGCAGTGCGCAGTACTGTGTTGAATGTCTCCGACACTGTGCACCTGCTGGGCAACAACCCTGCATCTAGATAGCCAGGCCATGAACTGACACTGGACTCTCAAGGAGATGACCAAGTTCAAGGTGTATAGAAGGCTCATGTTTGGTATGAAGCTTGTCAGTAGAGTTCATTACATGGGTAGACTTCTATCACTGCCAGTTCACTTATACTCTACCTCACGTTGGCTTGCACTTACACTACCAAAGCAAGAGAAGTCAACTTGGAGAACAACATGCAATTAGGTACTGTAAAATTGCACCTCTATGTTACCTTGACTTATTGATTGTGGTTGTATACGTCATTTCTGTCCGAGTTCCTGACAAGCCACATCCTCTTAGCAGGGCTCAATCTCATCATAGCCACTCCTCCATGCACGCAACACTTGGACACAGTTCGGCAGTTGAATACATTGCCCCCTCTACTTCAGGCTGTACACACTTTATCAAAGGTACCAATCTTCACCTGAACACCCATACCCGTTTCGACAAAACATGCGAGAGATGCATAGGAATCTGCGGCCGCGTCCATCCCGCGCGGGGTCGGCGGGGACTCAGTTCAAGGATGTCTCTTCGACAGTCGGTCGTTACGAAGCCATTCTAATTTTGGGTGTCTCACGCAAGTGAATCTTGGGCACTGTATAGGTTAGAACACGTTGTATCTCACGTCGCGAATGTGTGGTCTGTTTAGGTGCTTGTTTAGGACCGAGTTTCCTGATATCATCTAGAAAGATTGTGAGGGACACTAGAGACATATTTTCATTTCTTCCGTTTATGATGATGGGCCGTTAATAGGTGGAAATTTTAATGTGGTATCAGCTACATTCAATGTTCAGTAAATTCATTGTTTCAGAATGAGGCGACAGGTCAGTCCTAGTCTCAAGGGGTTACTGTATGAATCCAAACATGGTCAGTTGCATCAGTCCAGAGATGCTTCGGTTCCAAAGTGCTTGTGCGGGCCTTTCTGCATACACGATATTATAAAAAAGAAAAGAAAGGAGGGAAAATCGCCAGAGAGTGTAGCATTGCGGCATCCAACCCATTTCGTTGATGTGAGCTCAGACATCTAGCCCTGTAGTTCGCATGCTCAAACGAAGAACGGGTGTTGAAGACATGTTCATCACTACAGGCCCATATTCGCAATCAAAACGCAGTAATTAACAGTAAATCATGTGCCGTAGATTAAGTATCTGCTCTCATATGCCTCATCCCGAGCCCTCATCTCCAGAAGTCCATCTTAATACTCCCAACCTATAACAAGGTCATCCCAATATTTCCAAATCGCATGCTGTATATTCCGTGCATCAATGCCAGACAAGTCATCTTCCCTCCCATGTGTCGTAATAATTCATTGTCGTTGTTGTGTTGCGTAAAGTATTTGTCCATCTTGTGTTGAATGTGAAGTGCTCATCCATCATCGTGCCTCGAAGCACCGCCCTTGTATGCGCGTCCCCTAATATCCAATGCACTCGTCTCGTACAGCTTTAGATAGCTGAATATAGCTTTCTCGGTGGCCGTGGCGTCGTCATCCGAAGAAGTGACGATGCCGCCCGCTTCACTGCAAAGCCCCTTCTCTCCTCTAGTAACGGCTCGAAGCCCTCATCAGGCTGTCTCGCGGCGTCTTTATTGCCAAACAGACTCGTCGTCCATGACTTGACGGGAAGCATGAGGCAGCCGGGCCACGTCATTCTTCTGTGGTTGCTTCTGCTGGACGGGCGTGTGTTGTGGGTTGAGGCGATGACAATCTTGATCTCCCGGGTCTGGGTCATGTTCGAACAATAGATCTGGAGAAAAGAGATTGATGTTCAGTTCTACTCTGCCAAGTGGGCTTCTGAGTCTCGGAATTGAAGTGAATTGCGTTCTTGAGCGGCAAAAGTGCACTGTCCATCATCGAGGGAGTCGACCCCTTTTTCAATACTCCAGATTCGAATTAGGTCAGGTCCTGTCCTGTCCTTGGCGTAGAGCACAAGGCGAGAGTTGAATTGCTCCATCATTCCAATCGACGACGCCTCGGCCGATGAGTGGGCGTCAGTCTTTGCAAGTCTCAAAATTCCTGCCGTTCAAATTCCAGCGGCTGATCAAGGGAGTCCCGTTGCAAAAAGCCATGGCGTCAGAAAGAGACTTTCGAGGCCAACAAACTCTCATCCGCAGAGCACTAACGGGTGAGCTACTGCCCTGACAAGGCTGCAAGGCTCATCGAGACCCCTGGAGCGCAAAGTCTATCTTGCAAAGCAGCAGACTATTGTATTGTAGTCTTGTTAGTCAGGTCATCAGGGGCATCTTGTGTGAATCACCCGATGGGCCGTCACAGTTTGGGCTCGGGTATCAGGCTCCCGATGTTAGTAAATCATCTAGGTGAAACATTAGGTTACCCGAGGATCATTGTCTTCCAAATCTACGTCAGATGTACCATGAAACATGCTTGCCCTCCCATCTAGCCAGCCTCCTCAGTGCTCTCTTCGTCATCGTCTTCATCATGCTGGATGAACGGGATAAACCGAAAGTCCAAGAAGCTCTGCTTGCCACCCTCCATCTCGACCATAAACTGCAAGCTAAGTACTCCTTGTCCATCGCCTCTGAGGCTGACCTTGGTTGCGATCCGCATCGCCTCTGATGAATTTTTGATAAAGTCAAACTTGTAGCACTGCGACCATCGCTCTCGGATACCCAGCGATTCAATGAGATCCCTTCCGCGTGCAAAGTCCACACCGGAGCTGCCGAGGTCACCTATACCGGCCAGCGAGAGGAAAGGTGTGGTCTTCGATGCGGTGATTGTCAACTTCGTAGGAGCCGTGGGAGAGATCTCGGCCAGGGAATCCAGAAGTGTTCGAGATTGCATAATCATCTTAAAGGCGAGGTCATTACGATCAAAAGGAATTTCGTCAGGAATTTCCGGCAGGTAGGTTGTCAGGGATGCTGTAGTCTTGACCCCAGACTCCTCGATCGTGATCTTGAAAGGATCTCCTTCTTCATTGTACAAAAGGGTGCATGTTCCTGAAATCCCGAGGGTCTGGTTGCTGAACGCATCGGGGCGATAGTTTCGCAGATTGCTCCGGTAAGGGTCCTGCTCAGCTTTCTGGGCGCGAGTGGCCACGTCGACGGCGCCAAAGATCTGGAGAACCTCGAGGATAGAGTTCAAAGAGAGTTGGAAGCTTGGTAGATCTGGGGGATCCGGGCCCTCCTGGGATGGAACGTTGGCGGTAAACGATGAGAAAAGGCCTTTGTCGAGGAATGCAACCCCTACATCTCGTCAGTTCCGATCCACGGACACCATATCAGATCGATTCACCTTGCATCACTCGCGCATGATCGGTGGAAAAGCGAACACCTTCGTCTGTAATCTGAACGTGAACTCGAGGTGCAAAGTTGATGCACTTTAGGAGCTGTAACAGCGGCCTCGTCGATGTCGCAACAGCGCGAAAGATGGGTTGGGTTTCGGTCTCCATTTCGGATATCTTGGAAGCCGCTGTTGAGAGTGAAAAAGGAAAAGGTGTAGGAATTAGAAGTTCAAAAACTGGCAGAAAATGCAAACGGGCGCGCGCAGCGGCGTCTCTCTTGTATGCTCCAACTATTGTACAGGAAACCGACCGAACGGGGACTTTTTTTTGGGGGTATCTCAGACGTAGACTCCGACAGCACAGAACATGTAGACAACCCCGAATCTAGAAAAGTCAGCAAGACGATATAGCAATGGACGATGAATAGAGGCGTACGCGATGGCGAGAGAAGCTGGAATGCCCAGCACGGGTACGTTGAGAAGTGATCGGTCTATCAAGTAATCAGCGATATGGAATAGAATATAATTAGTCCAGAAATGCCTACTCAGAGCGAAAACTCCAGTGAGGACGAATCCGAGAACAAGAAGCAGAAAGGCGACCCAGAACTGGCTTCCCTTGTTCACGGCAGGAAAGAAGGGACTGGTAGCAGCAGCTTGCCAGACCTCATGCAGCGAGGAATCCATAGGCTAGGATGTGGCGAAGAGAAGGGATTCAGTATGTGCGTTCGCTGAGAGGATGCTGGGCAATTGTTGGCGCGGCGTTGAATGGATTGGTATGGCCAGTAGGTGAAGTTGAGCTGCAGTTGCAGTGTGTTAGGAGAGGCTCTGGGGAAGCTTCACGAGCTTACGATGGCGCATCGTGGCCATAGACCAAAGCGGTTTAGCGCGATAATTCCCCTGACAGCTCGTCCAGCTGGAAGCCTCGAGAATGACATAAGCAGCGCACGGTCCATCTTGAAACGCGCCCATCCTCCGCCATCATGATGCCTATCCAAGTCCATCATACTCGCCTCTAACATCACACTTCGATTGCAAGCAGCTTGCGATTGAACCACGACGACCATGCCTGATGAAAGTAAGTCGCATTCATGGTGCGATCGTGATGAGCTATAGATAGCTGACATGTGGCTATTAGACGGAAAGCGCAAGGCCGAGGAGGACCCGACCTCCCCTACCCCCTCCAAGCGCATAAAGCAAGATGACTCTTCCGAACCTCCAGACAAGAAGACAGCCATCAAACCTATTCCATTCCCCGAAAAGGTAGGGTCCCCGTACGTAGTTTATGCGCGCAAAAATACTCACCACAGCTTTGTGTTGTAGCCCGCTGTCATCGAAGAGCGCAATGGCGAGATCGAATTCCGAGTAGTCAACAACGACAACGAGCGCGAATCCCTCATAATTCTCACCGGCCTCAAGTGCATCTTCCAGAAGCAGCTCCCAAAGATGCCCAAGGACTACATCGCCCGACTCGTCTACGACCGCACTCACCTGTCCATCGCCATTGTCAAGAAGCCTCTGGAAGTTGTTGGCGGCATCACGTATCGCCCGTTCAAGGGCCGCCGTTTCGCCGAGATCGTCTTTTGCGCCATTAGTTCTGATCAGCAAGTTAAGGGCTACGGCGCGCACCTAATGTCTCATCTCAAGGATTACGTCAAGGCTACCAGCGACGTGATGCACTTCCTCACTTACGCCGATAACTACGCTATTGGTTACTTCAAGAAGCAGGGTTTTACCAAGGAGATTACTCTTGACAAGAAGGTCTGGATGGGTTATATCAAGGATTACGAGGGTGGAACCATCATGCAGTGTTCGATGCTGCCGCGGATTCGATACCTCGAGATGGGTCGCATGCTACTTAAGCAGAAAGAATGCGTCCAAGCCAAAATCCGCGCCTACTCCAAATCACACAATGTTCATTCACCACCCAAGGAATGGAAAAACGGAATTACCGAGATTAACCCTCTCGACATTCCCGCGATTCGAGCATCGGGCTGGTCACCAGATATGGACGAGCTCGCCCGTCAACCCCGCCACGGACCCAACTACAACCAACTCCTTCATCTTCTCAACGATCTGCAGAACCACAACTCGGCTTGGCCCTTCTTGGTCCCCGTCAACCGTGACGATGTTGCCGATTACTACGACGTGATCAAGGAGCCTATGGACCTGAGCACCATGGAGAGTAAGCTCGAGGCCGACCAGTACCTCACACCTGAGGACTTCATCAAGGACGCGAAGCTCGTCTTTGACAACTGCCGCAAATACAACAACGAGAGCACGCCGTACGCAAAGTCGGCCAACAAGCTCGAGAAGTTCATGTGGCAGCAGATCAAGGCCATTCCCGAGTGGTCCCATCTAGAGCCGGAGAGGTAGGACTTGCAATCGGTTACTGAGCCAAGGAGGATAAGAGTTCGTCTCACCAGCACGCGAACTTCTTCCAGCGGCCACGGGGAATAGGTACTAGATCTGCATTTGTTTTTGAGTCCCGTGTTTAATGTCCGATTTGAGGGTGGAATTTATGAGCGAGGCGTTACAAGGTTGAGGGGGTTGGTGGGTTATGCTATAGTCATCATATGCACCTTGTATACGGTGGCGTTGCAAGGAATTGATAGTTTCATGATCACACTTTGTCCTTCAAGTGCTACGCAGTGTGACGTTTTGTTATGATCTTGTCGATGCATATCAACAAAACGTGGTCGTTTAACTCTACCCAGGTGTGTCGGTGGTGTTATGATGCGTTGGCTTATGGCCAAGTCAACAACAACAACTACCCAACAACAAGACACAACGTGTAAGTGGCAAGACTAGCATGATATCAACATGTTTACACCTACGTAGCACCAGCACAAGGTTCATGCCATGTATCAAGTAATAATCGAAATCCCAACTTCGATTGGCGGCCATCTATCAAAAAGAGCCGGGTCTATGAGTCAAAGTGACCAGCACATGAGAACCCACAAACAAACAACTAGAAAAAAGACACAGCCTTGCAAAAAAGGAGAATATTGTCGCTATGTTTTTGGCCAAATCCATCTACCTCAATAATCTAGCTTTCGAGTCCCCCGAGGCAAAGTGTGTAAATAAAACGCCCCGAGGAATAGCATCATTCACCACAGCATAAATAAAAGCCCCATCAACATGAACCCGGCAATTCCCGTAAAAATCTCCCCATTCCCTGATCGAAGACCCCATATCGCCCAAACACCGCTGCCCGTATTTGCAAATGCAAAAAAAAAGAAAGGCAAAAATGACAAAAGAAAAGAAAAACCCCTGTGAAAAGATGAAGCTGCTTGTCTCAGATGCTGGTCGTAGTAGCTGTTGGCCCTGGTAAACAGGGGTGACACGGGGTCGATGCTTGCATTGAGACTGTAGCCTCCTCCATGCGGGTTCCGTGCTCCGATGTCGTAAGAAAAGGAATGAGGCTGTGTGTAGCAAGGTAGATGAGAGTTTTTGGTCAAAAAAAAAAAAAATACGACTCCTTGAAAGAAAAGAGGTGCCGTATAAGGGTATAATTTTTTGTGAAGGTCAACGCTTTTTTTTTCTTTTTTTTTTTTTTCTTTGATTTCTTGACTTGTTATAGAGTATCACGCCTCTGCGCGCTGGCCTGTTCCCGCATCTCCTACCGGTAGACGGAGATCCGAGTGCGTGCGGCGGGTCCAGGGGATGCGGATCAGGTGGGGATTATCCATGAAGTGACGCCGCAGGGAACTTGCAGGCGTTGGGGAACGGGTACTCGACGCCTCGCGGGCCGGGGGGAGAGCCGTAGTCCGGTTGGGGTTCTCGGATTCGAGAGTGCGGCGGAGCATGGGATGAAGGGATTCAGGAATCTCGTCCCAGTGACCAGCTCGAGCTGTGCTGAGCAGGCCAGGAGGGAAGAGTGCGGCGGGAACAATCGTAGACGAGTCAGCCCCACGGAAGATTTGTTCTGTCAGCAGACTGAGCTCGCCCGTCTCGATGGCGTTCTTTAGCCACTGCTCCCACTCCTCGTCGAGAATGGTAGAAGTGTCGCCAGCTTCACGTCTCGCAACCCGGTCTCGGAGGCGCTCGTTCAGCTCGACTCCCACACTCTCCAGCTCATCCTCGCTCTCGACGTCCATCTCATTATCCAGGTCGTCAAGGCCGACATACCCCACCTCGGCGGATTCGCTGCGGGAGTTCCGGGGCAGATGCTCGATATCGGCCCAGTCGGGGAAGCCATCGGCCGTGGTGTCGTGAATGGTATACCCCTGTTCTTTCTCATACTTCTCCTTGGCCCACTTTGTGCCCTCCCACTTGGTCAAACCAGCGATCTCGGCATTGGTGAGGCGCAGGCCGTCAAAGGCACGGAATAGTCGACGGTGCCATGGCCAACGAGAGAGGCGGATACGATGCGTGGAGTGTGTGTAATCGAGGCCAGGATACTTGGCTTCCTGAGTGTCGAGGTGGCCGTAGAATGCATGAGTCTCCTGTCGAACCTCTGGAATCAGACTGCGCTGAAGAAGGGCATGGAAGTTTTGAGGGTCGTTGCTCTTGGGACGAGGAAACATGTACTCGTACACGAGCTGGTCGACGGGACGGCCCTTCATTGTGGTGGTGATTTCGTAAAGATGAGGAAGATGAAGGTGAAATCGGTAGGTGGGATAAGATATCGTGGAAAGGCGCAGGTTTTCAGGATCGCGTTGTTTGTCACTGTGAATCACCGTTGCTCAGAGAAGAAGCCAGAAGAACCCGAGTTGGTCACGTAATCGGAGAGTCGAAACGCACACGGGCCGGAGTGAATTTGGAGCAGAACCCGAGGGGTCCACCGTCGTCGGAACAGCTAGGTCGCAAAAGCCGAGACAGAAGAGACCAGGCAGAAAGGCCACGAGACAACACGAACTCCAAGGTCAGGAATGCTGGGGAACGGCCAGAGCTGCTTGTTGAAGGGTTGGTCGGGCGTTCTCGGCGGGGTGAGCGACACGCGGGACGGCGGAGCCGAATGGGCTGTGGTGGCAGTTCCTCCGGGGAGTGAGAGAACACGCACACGCACGCTGACAAGTAGGCGACGGGCTTCGAGAGTTGCTTCCCAAGGGAAAAGATGTTTTGGACGAGAGGTTTCTTACTGAAGTGGGAGGGGAGGGGGAAAAAAAGAAGAGGTGAAAGTCGAGAACGAGGCAAGGGAGGAGGGTAGTACCTACCTAAGTAGATAAGGTGGGAGAGAGCGGCCTCGGGGAGGGAAGGAGGGGCGCGGCGGAAAAGAAAAAAAAATTAGAAAGAACCTCATGCCTGGATTGCAGTACGCCAAACAAGGGACCAGGTGCCAAGCGGGCGGGTGCGAAATACCTTACTACCGTCCGTAGATCGGCAGCCTACATCGAGCGTTCTTCCAGGGCTTTGCCTAGAGGGGATCTATCTAAGGCGCTTCATAGGCTCCCGGGCATCGCTTAGGAGGCCGGGACCTAATGCGCCTGGACATACCTGGCGAGCTAGGGGGGCCCGGGGGGTCCTATTTGAATAAATAAATCAATGAATGAATGGGGGCGGCGGGCAGGCGTGGGATAGGTGAGGCCCCCGTGGGTATAAGTGGCTAGCCAGGGGCGTGGCGGCGGTCAGGCGCTAAACACCAAACCTGGTTTATTTGCCTTGCTCTTTGCTCTCTCTATTCTATTATAGTAAAACAGCCCTACCTGGGATATTGTAAGACAGGCGCGAGGTAAAAAAGAAGAGGAGTATATTAAGCCTATTATTAATGTATCGATTCAGGAGCGGGCAAAACTGGCGGAAATTCTTTGCTACCAGCCTGACAATCTGAGTAAAGATGACCTGGTGCAACGGAGGATTGAGGTCATCGACTTGATAGTCTCCCTTCAATGCTGAACAATATTGTGCATCTACTCTCAACTCCATTCGCCTCAATATCCGCTCATGCTGGCCACAAAGTCCGATCATCCGTATTGTGACGCTCCGCCACATTTGGTTCGGAAGCTCAGTTACCCCGCTAGGGTATGAAGAGCCTGTGCCCCTCCATGGAAGTCCGGGCACTCTCTACATAAACTCTCGTCTGCATCCTTCTCCTCCAACACTCGATGCCTCCACGACGCGCTCCGCGTGTTAGTACGCGACATCCCAGACGCGGCCTAAGAATATCTGCCGGTACGAAACTAAAGTCACGTCAGTGCACGATCTCTTCCTTGCCTACTGAGATTATTGCGGCTATAGTATTTTGGTGTCGCTTCCGGATCTGCATAGCCTTGAATCGGCCCTGCAGATGCCCTCAGAGAAAGCCGTAGTAGCATGTCTCCATCGCGAACCCTTGTGAGGACAGTCTCGGCATCCGCACCACTCTGTATATGGCGCAATATCTCCTCGCCTTCCATGGGAGGTTTATTTTGGAGGATATCGAAGAGCTGTTGAAAAACTGATGCGGAAGATTGTAGCTCCAGGTATTTACGCTTGATGGCTTGGCTGTGCGACTCAAACGGCGCACCAGCCCACAATGGGCCAGCACGCTGAATGGGTTGGTACATTACAGGCCAGAGAACGAGGGGAGAGACAGCGCCCTTTATCCATCTTGGAAGGAGCTTTGTTGAGGCTATCACGGCGTCATTTATTACGGTTGTAAACCTTCTGGAGAGTCATTGTGTCATCGAAGCCTGGGTATAAGCTTCAGTTGTGTTACAGTTGTGTTATTTCCGTTGGGTTGCTCAGAGGCGTCCCCCCACCGCCCCTTCGAGCCCTTGACCACACATTACAGGCCAGTACAGACAATAGGCGTATTACAATATAAGCCAGCACATTGGACAGGCTAGAACATCATGAACCAGCACATAGATTGGGCTAGCATGGCATGAGCCAGTACACCGAATGAGCCAGCACATGGGATGGGCTTCCTCTCGAACATTGTGATTAACAAAGGGAAATGACCTTGCCACTGTCTTCGAGGTCCCTTGAGCGACCTGTGATTCTCGCAGTTACCTAGGGTAGCCGCCTGCCTTCTGGGTAGTTGCTACGGCTGAGTCGCATCAAGAAAAGCTTGATTTATGACTCCATGCTCACTGCGATTGCCTACGCTCGATTCCACAATATGAAGTTTCAGGATGTGACGATGGCAACCCGAAACCGGCCTTCCCCATGGTAGTAAGGGCACATTGTATTCAACTAAAGAGGGATCGCTCTCATCATTATACCAAAAAAGCTGTGTGATAGCCCAAATCTGAGGCGGTGGGAACCCGATAAGAGATCCGATATCGGGTGCTTCAGCTACCATTTAACGTGCAACGGGTGCACTCGACTCACCACCTGTACCTAGTAAGTACATACGTACCAAGGCGGGGTAGGGGAATTGAGTCACTCTAGTGGCATGATAAGAAAATTTGAAGCTCTTATCTTCCCCCCTTCAACCCTTCCTACTGCAACATTCTCCTGCTGCCATTGTCTCTCTACGCAAGTTCTAATCCACGCTGTACAAGATGTCTGACGACAAACGAGTCTGCCTGTAAGAGATGCAATGTTTGATTTTATGGTGCAACTTGAGCTGAGCTGAGCTGACCTGTTCCAGTGCCTACTCTGGAGGTGCGTGCTACCCTCGCTGACCTCCACCCACCACACTCTCCGACCTCTTCTCTCCTACCTCAAATCTTTTGACGAATTCTAATACAGCACAGGCCTAGACACATCTGTCATACTCCGGTATCTTATTAATGAGGTCGGTTTGTTTCGAGGCTTGTTAACTTGACGATAACTGCACCATTCTTTCCATTATCACAACTCGACCAGAGCGATTGTGCCAGACGAAGGATACAGGAAAACTCTGGAAATCATGTCGCTAATGTATTCTGTTTATAGGGCTACACCGTGGTTGCTTATCTCGGCAACGTCGGCCAGGACGAGGACTGGGCCGCCGTCGAGAAGAAGGCTCTGGCTCTCGGTGCCGAGCGCATGGTGATCGATGACCTTCAGCAGGAGTTCCTTGAGGAACTTGTTTTCCGTGGCATCCAATGCAATGCCATTTACGAGGACCGATATCTTCTCGGAACCAGTCTTGCCCGGCCAGTATTGGCACGCGCCCTCGTCCGCACCGCCCAGAAGTACAACTGCAAGATTCTCAGCCACGGATGCACTGGCAAGGGGAATGACCAGGTTAGGTTCGAGTTGGCTTGGCGAGCACTCGATCCTACTGTGTCTATCATCGCCCCGTGGCGCATGCCGAAGTTCTTCAACCGCTTCCAGGGCCGACAAGACCTCCTGAAGTTTGCCGCCGAGAACAACATCCCAGTTTCGTCCTCCCCCAAGTCTCCCTGGAGTCTCGATGCCAACCTGGCGTAAGTAGTCTTTCAAACTAGAAAGGGAGTTCTGGAGGCTTGTCAACTCGACGATGGCCTCCCTTTTTGTCTTCCTCAACTATACTGCTGTTTACGACTATTTCTTCTCTCCTTCATCACCCTCTACTTCACCTTTCTTCCCATTACCATGAGGGAGTTCAAGTAAAACTAACAAGTATACAAGACATACCTCAGCCGAATCGGGCATCCTCGAAAAGCCCGAGATGGTTGCGCCCAAGGATGTCTGGACCAAATCTGTTGGTATGTTATACTACACTGGCTCCGGTTCACCGCGGTAGACTCCCGAGCTAATTCTTGCGCTACCCAGATCCGCTCGATGCGCCCGATGTCCCGACCAAGTTCTCTGTCACCTTCAAGGCCGGCATCCCCGTCAAGCTTGATGTGGAAGGCGGTGAAACCTACACCAACTCAGTCGAGCTCTTCAAGAAGCTCAATGAGATTGCAGGCGCCAACGGCGTTGGTCGAGTGGATATCGTCGAATCTCGGTATTTTACCATCCCCCCCTCAAGACTCGATCTTGTACTGACAATATCACAAGCTTTATCGGATTGAAGAGCCGAGGCTGCTACGATGCCCCAGCCCATACGGTGCTGCGTCTAGGTAAGTGAGAATTCTACCCCTCAATAGATGATGCTAACAACCCAAAGCCCACGTTGATCTCGAAGGCATGACCGTGGACTCCAAGGTTCGCGGAATTATGTCCTGGATCGGAAACGAGTGGTCCCAGTGCCTCTACAATGGTATACCTTCTTTGGATAATCTTGACGGTCCTGTCTAACAAATGTCTTAGGCATGTACTTCTCCCCCGAGCGTGAGCTCCTCGAAAACTCCATCATCTACAGCCAGAAGCATGTGAATGGCACAGTCAACATGATGGTATACAAGGGAGCAGCTCATGTCCTTTCCCGCTCTGCGCCGGACAGCAACCTGTACAGTGAGGAACAGGCTAGTATGGATACTCTCGAGGGATTTAGCCCAGAGGATACCAGTGGCTTCATTGCCATCCAGGCGATTCGCCTGGAGAAGTATGGCGCGGCCAAGATCCAACATGGCGAACCCCTGGTTTAGGGCGCATAGAGGAGCCGCTGCCTTGGCCTCTCTCTACCTTGATGAACGGGGAGGAGGTTTATAGAGGTGTAATAAGGAGTGCTATGACTTGGGTGCAATTATCCTAACTCGGGGATAAAGATGCAGTCAGAAATTATATAGCGGGAACTCCAAATTGGCCTATGCAGTCATGGATTACTGAAAACATGCGCGCACGCACTCGCTACATCGTAGTCGGGGGATCATATACTACATGTGTAGGTAAGGATCCATCCATGTATGTTGCCGACAATCTGTGTTGATGGCTCGGAGAAGGCCCCTCGGAAGGATGGGCCTGTCTCTGGAGCCGCTGTCGCCGGCTTGGGCAGGCTGCTGCTCAGGGGATTAGACTCAGTAACGGTCCCCCCCCAGCGTCCTTGTTACTTGTGAGCTTTGCCATGCCGTTGCAGGAGCAAGTGGCAATTTATGACCCTACTAGGTAGTCACCTGCCTCGCCCTCCATTCCATCATATGCCTGGGATTTGTAGACCTTCACAGGGCCACCGCCCGGAGCACTCAGCGCACCTACACAGTCCATCGAGTGGTGGTGCAGAGAAGACTCGTCTTTTCCCTGCTCTCCCCCGCCGTCAATGCGCTACAAACAAGCAAGAGAACCCCAGGCTGCAGGGCCCGTAATTCCGTCATCGTGTTTGCTGTCTTCGTTTGCAAGGGGGTGTGTAACTGGTGCTTTGTTTGGCAGGACCCTTGATAGTTGGGCGACACCCTCACGATACATCGCAAAGCTCTCGTGTAAATCTCCGGATCTTTGTGTAATGGATTCAACAAAGGGGGCATCAGTGCAACTCTTGCCAGCTGGCCAGATGTTCATTTAAAGATGGATGGGATGCTTCCCGAAAGCTAACCAACCACCATCCAGGCACCAAAGGTTATCAGCAATGCGTCGTGTACCTGATGATCCCCGCGCCAATCGCTTACTCCCCTCCTAGCGTCCCGTGGCCACGACGTGAACAATGAAACCGTGAGATGTGGTAATTGCACGACGAAGTCGTTAATGAAGGCCACTTTCCATCGTTGAATTGTCAATGGGCTTGGGTTCCTGCATTTTTCGCTGTGGTACGTCGTTTCGTACAAAGGTGCACAGTTGCGTCACGCTCCTCTCAAGGAATCATCATTCACCACATGTCCTACTACAAGAAAGTGCAAGACGGACTACTATCTCACCGAGATTTGACTGCTAAACGACGTGAATTTGGCACCCTGTTATAAAGTGCACATCCGCCCCCCTCGTGGTGTCTCCCATATCCTCCCCCTGCTCAAGGTCAGATGTCATCACCCATTTTATTCAAGCCAACCAATCCATTTTCCTCACTTCCCGGCTCTCCCTCCCCTCGTCCCGCACCTCATTCCCCTCTCTACACATCGACTGAGCACTAGGTCTTCTATCGTCGCGTTGT